>JAWRVF010001313.1:0-82114 GCA_036785485.1 Physcomitrellopsis africana
ATACTTGAAGAGTCTACTCATTTGACACCCCATAGTATTTTTCCAAGGAACATAAAAATAATAGTGTGGAATTATGTGCTCCATCTTTAAGGATAGATTCTATTTTCTACCATGAAATATAAGACAATGCTATAGATTATAAGCAGCTTCATTGTTTTAATGTCAAACAATTAAGTATTTTGAATGATTCATCATCTATTTCCATGGATCCAAACCAAATGAAATGTGACATGTGGCATTTTCTTTTTTCAAAAAAAATAATTATTTTTGAACAAAGTTGCTTGTAAACTACAATAATGAAGTTATGTATAAATTATACAAGGCAGTGAATGAGAAATTTCCAAATGGAATTAATAATTATCTTATATTTTCATAAAACAATCAAATTGAGACATTAATTTGTCCGATTGTTACCTTGGTATCATTAGGTAGCATCCAAGTATTGCATATTTCATTCAAAATTTAGTTGAAAACTTTGAATTTCAACTGGTAATCTGGCAATTTCATTCAAAAGTTTTTTGTACTAATTTCCAAATCTCCCCACGCATAGATATACGATGGATATCCTTATAAATTATAGGACCCAAATATACTCATTAAGCAACTAGATTGAGATGCCACTTGGTCCGATTGTCAACTTAATATCATCTAAGCAGCACCCAAGTATTGCAAATTTCATTTGGTTTTGAGCTGAAAATTTTATTCGGATGAATTTACATATCCAATCTCTCCACGGATATTCTTATAAATTATAGGATCCAAAATGAAGTAGTGAAGATGTTTTGTATGAAGAGACTAATAAAAGTTGCCAATCTAGGAACACAACGTTGCTAATGATATATATGGGCAGAGTGACATCTACTGATATTGTACCATTTCCATTACAATATTCTATTCTCGAAACCATAACCTCCTTTTTTTGCTCTCTCATCCAGTCACTTCCGTTGTCCCCGCTCCCAGTCTACACTCCCAGCCTACCTTCGGACCTTGAGTGTCACCACCAAGGTAACTCACTCCTTAAACTAACATCGAAAACCACCCCTCTCCATGAACGAATTCATAGATTCTATTCACTCAAATGTACACCTCCGCTGAAGTAGACTAACCATATCCAATACCCATCCTATTCAGGCACAATAGACTTCCCTATTTCCAAGAAGTCTTATATCGAAATGTTGTCTTCTTTTTGGAGAAATCTAGGAAAAAGATTCATGCATGATTGATTGTAAGGTAGTGACATCATACTTAATACACACCCCATTCAGATACAACAAATTCCTCTATTTCAAAGGATTCTTGTATCCGAATGTTGTCTTTTCTAGTTGAGAAATCTAGGGAAAATTTTCAAGCATGGTTGGTTGTAAAGGGATTGTAAGAAAATCTGAAGTTGATGGATTCAAGTAACACTATTATCATGTTCTAGTATCATAGTTATTAGAAATAACTCACAGCCATGGGAAATAAGATAGCATAAATCACAAGTACAGGTCACTTTTAGAAGTTGTTGAAATTCCATTTTTGAATTTAAAAAGTTTTTGTAGCATCGTCTGACGGCCAGGAGTCCATTCCTTCCATTGCAACTACGTGCTCTTTTGAGGTACGGTGCAGTTGCTGCTCCAACTACTTCAGGTGTTCCGTCGCTGTTAGCTATGGTGTCTGTACACATTTTATTGGATCTTCAACTCCGATCGATCGCTGCCAGGCTCCGCTCTCTGCATACTCCACCGCTTTGTACCGGAGCTCCTCTCTCACTCGCCAGATCTTAACTCTTCAGCGTCCATGTTGCATGTCCTCTCTTCTCTATTTTCACCATCCCTTCTCTCGGGCGGAGTTTTGGTAATTTTGTCGTGGAATAAATTCCTCCTTCCACATGTCTTTCAGGTGGTACATGATCAGCTGGTTCGATGCTCGCAGTTGGCTGCAGTGTTAGCCAGTTTGATATGGAGTTCGTTTCTGTGCGATTGGATGAAATTCTAAATGCGGCATTCGGAGGGAGTGTTCTTTCTTTCGCTGAGTGAACTTTCTTGATGGAGTTGGTTGGAGGAGAGAGGAGGAAGGTGAGATGGTGAGGGGACGATGTGGATTGGCAGTGATCATGTGCTGCAAGTGCTTGTGTGACTCAGATTTGTTCTAATTCTGTATGTTGCGGGGGAGTGAGCGGAGGGTGAAGTGTTCTTGTAAGCTGGCTTTGATTCCTTGTCGTTGCTGTGGATCAGTTGCGGTAGGTACTTCAGGTGTTTGGTGCTGGCGGTTTAGGCGATCGTGTGAGCGATGGTAAGTGTGCGATTGGACTTTCAAGTGCAAACTGCGGAGTCAATTGTGCCGTTCGTGTTGAGATCATTGGCGTCTTACTTAGATCATCGTATTGTGTTAATAATGCGGTCGCTAGTAGTGTCAATTTGGAAGTTATACACCTCGGTCAAGAGGAATCGAAGTATAGTACCGGTGGAACTGCGCGGCGCTAGTGTTGCGTGCATTCTGCGTTTCAGAGCTCTTGTATCGTTCGCTGGCTATTGATCATTGCTTTGTAGAGTATGGAGTCTGTGGAGGCATTGCGTCTCTGTTGCAAGAGTTCTTGGGTTGGAGCTTTAGTCTTACAATGGAGCGTGGTTATGCTCAATGCTGAGCGGCGAGCAATGGCTGTTGAGTTGCTAGGAGATATATGTCAAGATTTTAGAGATGCGAACCTCTTCTCTAATGGCCGCCCGCTAATTGGAAGTCATGTACTCACTCCGACTCACAGTTCGCACCTTACACGATCTTGAGGCGTTTGGTTTCACCTCTAGCGTTAAGATCGGGTGTGTATTTGGTCAATGTGGTTGGCTCCTACTCGCATGTATCTATTTCATTCTGTCTTGTTCTGTCCCTTGCTTGCGGAAGGCAGTGCCTCGAGAACAATATGATGGGATGGCCTTGTTCACAGTGAAGCCAATTTCAACGTGAGGTAGAGTGAAGACAAAGAAAGCGGTTGGTGAATGAGCTCAGTCTTTCAAGTCTCAGATTAGAATACTTTTTTGGAGGAGAGGACTTCGTAGGGAATGCATCGACCTTCTTCGCTTCTTAGATCGCTTTATGTGTCGCGAAAGTTTGAGGATGCTTTGAATTAGAATTGGTAGTTTCAGTGCGATATCTGATTAATGGCCTTTATGCTCCAGAGTTTCTTCATCTTCTGCAGAATCATGGCGAATGGCCGATCTCTTGATGTGGACTTAGTCGGTCTGTTGAATCTGTTGAGAGCACGATTATAGATTTAGGGCGATTTTAAGTCATCCAGGCGTTCCTGAGGCTCCACTGTGCCCGTCTTGTCGATTTCTAATCCGGAGGCAGGTTATAAATCTGTAGCTCTGTTTTGTAGATTATAAATTAAGTGATAGTTATGTTCTGATGGAAGGGTCATCCTTTCGTTTGGAACTCCATGGAGAAGCTGCTGCATTATTTGGATGCCCAGCATTCCAATATCTTGAATGACTGATACTCTGTCTCTATTCGTCTCAAATAACTTCAGGCTAGTTTGTGGGAGAGAGCAACGTGAGAGTAGATTTTTAAAGTGTGCCGAAATTTCAGCTTCTAGTTTTGTTTGTGCAGTCACCTTTAAAAATGCACCCGCACCGGTAGGATCATTCTTCTAACCTCATGGTTCAGGGATTTTGCGAGCAAGCTTGTTTTGACGTTTGTTCAAGCTGGGGCTAAATACATCATCACAGAATTAAATACTTGCGAGAATAATTTCGTTTAACTTCTTAACGGCCATTTGATGCTTTGAAGTCATGTAGTTTATTTTTCAGCAGGGTTAGATGTTCTTAGATTAGCTTTTTGATATCGAGGAGATTTCTTTGGTTCATCCCGAATTTCTCTTTTGCTTTTCTTACGGTATTTGCAGCGCAAGTTTCAGATCAGCAATACCCATTTAATAACATCCGGCGGGTTTTATGTACGGCCACTATTACTTGGTGTAATATGATTGCAAGATCGTAGATATCTCCGAAATTGATGAGTTAGATCTTCTGTACTCTAGGAGGTGAGGCTAAGCTGTCGCAAGCCGGTTTTGCATATGATATGAAGTGATGGTAGGCGGAGGTACATGTGCATTTTCCAAGTTCAATGGCATCTTTACTGCGACACATATTTGGGAGTTCTCTCAACGGATGGTGTTCCCTAGTTAATTATTATGCATTTCATAATTTTTCCGCTTAATTCTATGTAAAAGCTCGGCGAATTTGGACTAAATATTTTAAACAATATTATTTATTTTGGCTCCTTTTTGGTCGACATTACCTTTAAGTATTGAACTTTGTGCTATCAGAAGTGTCTGGTGGATTTGTATAATGATCATGGCACGCATAGACTTCTCTTATTTGCATGTTAGGTTATTCGATTTATTGCTGGTCGTTGAAAAAGCCGAGCAATAGTATCCCTTGCAAGCAAAACTTTCTTTACGTCCAGGATCTCATTGTAGTGCAAGAGCGGCCAACTTTGCCTTTGGTGGTGGGTATCTTTGGAATCGATTTACCATGCATTCCTGAATTTATTACTCATCAATGTTAATATTAATTATCCATTTTCCAGCCCACTATTTTTCATAATTATGGGTATTTTCTTAGATATGCTTGCCACTGAGAGTCAATTTACGTGAAGTTTGTAAGTTTGTACCGATATTATCAGATCCTTGCAATCGTGAAAAAGCCATATGAGTGCTAGCATGTGACAAATGCCTGTGATCTTCACTAGTTTTTTGACCCATTTTCTTCATTACTTTACGCCCTTGATTTGCTGGCATTTCAACACAATAATGCGGTAGTGGTGAGCAATTAGAAACATGTTTTTGTAGCCAGCTATGAGGAAGGTTCAGTTGAGCTCAAGTATCATGACTACATTTTGAATCATACCTTTCAATTATGATGCAGGCAACTATGAGGAGAGCATCGGGGCTCAGATAGTGGAAACAAGACCTTGTGTCATCAACGTATTTGAGGAACACTGTCCAAGGAATAAACAAATGGAATGTGTCTTAGACGAAGTGCTTGAGGACTTACTTTGGAGGAGGGTCAAACCAAGCTTGTGTATCCTAGAAGTGTCAAGTTTTCACAAGCGTGTATCAGCCCTGAATTTCGGTGCATACTTCCGAAGGAAGGTGGCATACTCGGGGTTCCTCAAATAAGATTATCCCTTCTCCTCCCGCCAGAAATATCCCGTTGTGGGATAGAGAGAAATCTCTGCCTCGAAATATTTGGGCTTACATTGCCACTAATTACTCAAGAAAGATTCAAGTATAATCAAAACCCCCAATTTTATATAAAAGAGATCTCCATAGGGCTATTACACCCAATACACAAGCCTAATTTCCCCAAACCACTCAAAACATAACAAAATACTCTAAACCCTCATTCTCCCGTAGGAAGGGAATTTTTCCCAAACTTCAATAATCCATAACTTTTAATCCAACCGTCCAAAACTACTCCAAATTTACATGAAGTACTCATATATTCTTCACAACTACTACCACAAATTTCAACCGTCGATTCATTATCGATCTTTAGATATCGCCAAAACCCTAGCAGTAGCTTTAAACCCTTGTTTACAAACACCCGTGTACTAAATTCTTCATATCTTACAATCTAAAAGTCCAAATGCTATGAAACTTTGATGTATAGCTTCTTAGCATAATAATACACCTTCTTGGAAATTTTTAGACAAAAATTCGTCCAAAAACTAAAGATATGGCAAACCCCATCACCATCAACAAAACGGTCTACTTACTGCCTTGGAATTGGATGCGCTGTCTTCAACTCTTCATATCTCCTTCGTCTAAACTCAAAACTTAAGAATTCCTTCATAACAGACGTAGATCTTGAAATCACCTTTCCAACCGCACCGTCCGATCTCCAAAAGCCTCCGTACAACTCCGCGAAATCCCAAAAGAGTGACAGTATGTATAAAATCCACTCTCTAACTTTGAACAAGTATATCTTCTTCACCCTAACTTCAAATCGCCTAAAATTTCCTCTCAAACTATACCCAAAACCCTAAACTTTACAACCCTACCTCTGAAATTGCGAATCCCCTTTTTGAAGTCGCCGAAAACCCTTGTTAAGGTCGCGGGCAACCTCCTCAAAGCCCATTGGGCATGGTATTCGACCAATAGGGATGAAGTTCCCTATTCCTTGCCTTCATCCGACCATGACTTGATTTCATCCCTCCCAATTAGCCTCTTACTAGCTTGAATTTTCATCCTTAAGTCCCAACCTTCTCTCAAGGCTTCATACGTCATGACTTCTCGGCAGCAGGACATTTTGGGTACAATAAGACTCTAGAGTTGATATCTAGAGATTTTTGGTGGCCTCAAATGTGAAAGGGAGTCAAAGATTTTGTAAAAACATGTGATGTTTGTTCAAGATCAAAAACTCCTGGCAATTGATCCTACGGACTTCTTCAGCCATTACCCATTCCAAAACAACCATGGTCTTCTGTGTCTATAGATTTTATCACGGTGTCATGTTGTAAATGTAAATTAAAACATAGTGTGAAAGATATAAAGGGAATGTGTTAAAATAAAAAGATTAAGATTAGAAGAAGAGAGGATGAAAAAGAGAAAGGGTTGTGGTTATAACCACATTATCTTGAAGGTTATAATATTTATCACAAGCTCAGGGATGATAGGTAGGCCAAACTACTAATTTCCTGCTGAAATTCCCACTAGCAGTACCAAGTCAAGAAGCCAAGGAATTCTACAGTGAAGTCAAGTGGATTCGAACCCACGTCAACTCCAAAGTAGCTAAGAACTTAACCACACAAGCTTCTTTGACTTGGCAGTGAAGGATGTAGTTCTTTCTCTTTTATCTCTAATCTAATCTTAATTTTTTTTTCTACTTATTAGATTTTTTTTTCTATTTTATCTTAGATCTACTTTTACCTTTATTCTTTTCTATTTTAGATCTAAACTTAAATGTTGTGGGCTGAAATTAGAAGAGAAGTGGATAGAAAAAAAAAAAAAAAAATGATAGTAAGAAGGTAGAATAGAAATTTACCTCAAAAGGTGAGATTCCTTCAAATTAATCCAAAAGAAAGGATTGAAGGGGTGGAAAGATATGGCTGAGGTGTCTCTTTGACCAAGGGAAGAAGGAAGACCAGGCCGGGAGGACAAGAAGGGGGTCGTGAAGAAGAAGGTGGAGGTTCTTTTGGAGAGATAGGGTTTCTTTTTGATAGGCAGTAGACGTTTTTGTGTGTAGAAGAAGCTTAGAGAGGATTTTAAGTGCAATTTTTTGTGGGTTTGTAGTAGACAAGATAAGGAACATATAGAAAGAATTTTCATGTCTTTTGGTTAAGTATCAAGGGAGATATGAGTCGTCAAAGTTGCAGGTGTTTAAGACTAGGGCAGTGAGGTTTACTAAATTTCGGGCCTCGGCTCTTGAGAACCATTTGGACTTTAGAGGCAAAATTTGTTGGGGTTGTGTTTCTTATTGAGTTTACTACTTTGAATCAAAATCTTAAGTCAATATGATCTTTGAGCAAAGAGTTATGAGTGAAATTGTAACCGGATGTAGGTGAAAAGAGAAATAGAGTGAAAGCAGAATTGGGGTTTGTATGGGCAGAGTGTGTGTGGGTTTTTTTGGGTATGAATGGAAGTTAGGGAGTGAATTTGAGTGTGAAATTTGATAGACGTGATCTAAGCAAGTTAAGAAAGAGATGAGGGTAAGTTTGATACTCATTTATCTTATAAAAAAAAATGTTATGCTCTTTCAAAGTGATAGGGGTCTATTTCTAAGTCAGTGAAGTTTGGGGGAGCATATCTTTGTGATCAAAGTAGCATTTCGAGTAAAATTTGTTGGGATTTGTAGATATATGAGTCTATTAAGTTGTGTAAAAAACTGATTGCTATTGGAGTTATGGTTAAAGAATTATGAGGAAATTTGTAGTCGGATCCAGAGTTGGTAGAAGACAAAATTAAAGGAGGAGAGTAGAGTCTATAACTCTATTTCCAAGAGGAGTTTTGGAGCAAAAATTGGAGGATGTTTACAACATAAAGCAAGCAACAAGCCTACCAAATTTCAATACTTGGGGTTTTGATAATGAGGAGCAATGAAGGTGTGAAGCAAAGGGGGTCCAGAATCAAAGGCAGCATGGAGGGGTTTCTTTGACAACATGGTTCTCTCCAACCACATGAGCTATAATCAAAAGGATTATGGGTTTTATGAACTTTATGAATCTCTTCTTGCACTTAAGAAACGAGAGGCACAAAAGACCCAGTGTTTCTTAGGGCTAAGACTCTCACCACGACAACGGATCTTCCAAATTCAAGTTCTTATGACTCTATATTTTTGATAGTAGATCGTTTTACTAAGATGGCACATTTTATATCATGTAAAAAATCTATCATAGGCGAAGAAACAGCTAAATTTTTTCTTGACAATATCTACCGCTATCAGGGATTACCTAAGGATATTATATCGGATAGGGGAACTCAGTTTGTATCGAGATTTTGGAGAATGCTTTTCAAGATTCTAAAGGTGGATATAAAGCTATCTTCAACTTTCTATCCTCAAATTGATGGACAAATGGAGCGCGTAAATCAAGTCTTGGAATAGTATTTGAGATGTACTATCAACTACCAACAAGATGATTGGACAACTCTTTTACCATTGGCAGAGTTTGCTTATAATAATACGGTACATTCTTCTACACAACAAACACCTTTCTTTGCCAATTATGGTTACCATCCACGACTTGATACTTTTGACTATTCGAAAGTTGACAATCCTGCGGCGAAAGACTTGGTAAATCATTTGTCAGAACTACATACAACAATGAAGGCACAATTAAAGGAAGCTCAAGAACGACAAAAGATAAATGCTCATGCATATCGAAAGGAACAACCACAATTCAAAGTAGGCGACAAGGTATGGCTATTTTGTCGCAATATCAAGACTACGCGACCTTGTGACAAATTGGACTATCGTAAGCTTGGACCTTTTCGTATTTCTGAACAAATTAATCCAGTTGCATATCGATTACGCCTACCAAAGTCTATGAAGATCCACCCTATATTCCACGTATCTCTTCTTGAACCATATAAGACAGTGAACATACCAAGAAGAAGACAAGTGCCACCTCCTCCTATAGAAGTGAACAATAATGACAAATTTGAAGTGGAAGAAGTCTTAGATTCAAGGCGGCGCCGAAATAGGTTGGAATATCTTGTTCACTGGCACGGATACGATATTAGTGAGCGCACATGGGAACCAGCAAAAAATCTAGCGAATGCAGCGAGAAAGGTGGAGACCTTTCATCAACAACATCCATCGAAACCAAGATGAAGACTTTTCCTATAAAAGAAACAAGATGTAAGCAAGATAACATTCAACTTTCTATCCTTGTTTGTAACTTCTTTGTATTTTGTGACGCTAAGGAGATGGAGAATCAACAGCCAGCAGATTTGACTCAAGAGCCTTCATTTGCTGACCTATCGGATGAGACATTGCGACTGTCACAACCCTCAAGACGACGCAACCGAGATGAAGATCTTCAAGAACGACATGTTCTTCCTCGAATAGATGGCGAGATACAACGTGTTTGGTATCACAACCTTGGAAGAGATTCTCGATGTTTGGTGATTTTATTGGAGATAGGAACAACTCCTGACAGTGTTCCAGATGTGACATTTGAAGGAAGTTATGAAGGTCACAACAATGATCAAATAACAGGGTGGTCTTCTCGCCCTGGAATGGGACACTATCGATGGCTGAGAGGACCCATCAATTACCTTTGAAGAGAACAAAGATCAGAATATGTGGCAAATACTATTCCCCGCATCTTAGACTTTCTACACATGTAATCACCGCTCCTCGTGGAACTCGTCCTTTAAAGGGAGGGGGTAATGTCACGGACATATACATAGTTACCTATATGATCAGATAGAACTAGATAAAAGAAGGTAAAAGCAGGTTAATTCCATAATATCTTTAGAGAAACTTCCTAGAAACTTCATAGACGTTGCTTTGACTTTATAAGTGTCCATAGTAGACTTTTGGATTAGAAACTTAGTCAATAAGTTAGCCACATGTCGTACATGTTGGTAGCTTGAAGACCAAGCTAAATACGTGGCAAACATATAGGAAACTTGCCCTGCAAGTTCGACACGTGTCTTGCAACTTGGACACGTGTCTTGCAACTTGGACACGTGTCTTGTAAATTGGATACGTGTTGGAGGTCCTATAGAACGTCGCCACTTAGCTCTTAGGTAGATAGTATAAATAGAGACAAGAGTGAAGCCTTCTTCACTCTTGTCAACTCCTTTCTTGTTTTTAGTTTGATTTCAAGAGTCTCTAGTGTCTTGTCTTTTGGCAATAGCCATTCCAGTTTCTTTTAACATATACACTATCTTGTTTCTATTTTGTTATATTTCTTTGAGAGTATTTTTCACTTACTTATTTGCTTCCGTTGAGTTCTTGTCCTTGACAGTACGTGGCACACATGTGGAAAACTTATTGTGCAAGTTTGACATGTGTCTTGCAAATTAGACACGTATAGGAGGTCCTATAGAATACCACCACATAGCTCTTAGATAGATAGTATAAATAGAGACAAGAGTGAAGCCTTCTTCATTCTTATCAACTCCTTTCTTACTTCTAGTCCAATTTTAAGAGTCTATAATTTTCTTTTCTTGGAGCAATAGCCATTCTAGTTTCTTTTAATATATATTCTTCTTTATTTCTATTTTATTATACTTCTTAATAGAAGTTTCATATGTTTATTTGCTTTCATCGAGTTCTTATCCTTGACAGATTGATAAGAGTACACATACAATATCAAAGCTTTGTCTTTTCTTGATTAAAAGTGGATTATTCCTTTCTCTTGATAAGACATAAGGATATTTGAAGTTGTGGAGTATCCACTTCTAAACTGATATTGTTTCTAGAATTTTTTCTTTTGAGTGTATTATTTTGCATTTCTTGAAGTGAGAATAGACACCTTTCTTCCTATTGTATTATCATGGCAAAGCTTGCGGAAATAAAGAATGCAATGGCACAAATGCAAGAGCAAATGAGAAAGCTAATGCTTGCAATGTATCAACTCAGTTTACCACCACAAAGAGCAACAAGATTAGCAAGAAGTGAAGATATAGAGATGGTTGGAGCTGTGTCAATATCTACACTAAACTATATTACGTCACCTATGATGGAACACCATTCAAACATTAAACCAAAAATTAGTTTGTTTGAGAAGTTTGATAGCATAAGAACTAAGTTTTGAGGATTTGTCAATTAGATACAACTGGTGATTGAACTTCAACCTCACAGTTATCCTATACAAGGATCTCAAGTTAGATTTATTGCAATATTACTTTTGGGTTCTGTTTTATTGTGGTTTTCATCTTTTCTTGAACGACATGATCTAATATTGGATAATTTGGAGGCATTTTTAGCGGAATTTTGATCTATGTATGGAGAACATGATGCAATCCGTATTACAACTAACAAGATTTGTATCCTATAATAAGACAATCGATCAGTGTCATTATATGCTTCACAATTTTGATAACTAGCAATTGATATCAAATGGGAAGATGCTACAATCATCAGTCAATTTCTCTATGGATTACAATATGAGGTAAAAAAATTAATGCTCAATTTATCCGATTCTCAGACATTGAATCAAGCAATTGATTTTGCTGTGAAGTGTGACAATCAACTTTTTGAATTTCGATCTGAGAATCGTACAAGGGAGCCCCAACATTATTATTCAATAGTAACATCAATGTCTTTATAAAATGTACATTTGGAAGTAGAAGACATACAAATTGATGCTGTATGTTTTAAACCTCTTACTGAACAGGAAAAGATTTAGCGTCATCAAGGAGAATTATATTTATATTGTGGAGAACCTAAGCACACTGCTCAACATTGTCTGAAGAAATGACATAACTACAAAATGAGGAGTATGGCTGTCAAAGAAGAGAACATGTTAGAAAATAAATTTGTTCAGCTATAATAGGGACCATTGTCGTATTGTAATTGTTTACAGTATATAAAATCCACTCAAAATACATAATATGTTTATAAATTTAGATATATGTTAGAATAATTAGTAAAATAAATTAAAAGAGGTTGATGTAAGAAAATTTATTTTAGATTTTTACTTAGTTTGGTTATGGCTTTTAAATTATATAGAATCTAAATATTTAATATAAAGCCTTGAGAGGCAATTGGGATCCAAAGAAGAAGAATTAAACTACTAAGAGGCCTATTTGGAAGGATGAAGACAAAGTGAGGATGAATGAAGACAAGAGGTGAAGTTCTTCATTCCTATTGGTCAATGGTCATGCCCAATAGGCTTTGAGGAGGCTGCCTACAACAAGAACAAGGGTTTCGGCAACTTTGAGGAGGCCATTCAGAAATCAAAGACTAGAATTAGAAAGCTTGTTTTTTTGGGCTACAATTTTGGTATAAAAATTAAGAGATTTGGAGTTTTTATGAGAGAGAAGTAGGTGCTTGAAGTTAAGGTGTGAAAATTGTACCTACTATCATACTTTTAAGAATTGGAGGAGTTGTACAAAAGTTTTTGGAGATCAAGAGGTGTGATTGGAGAGGAGGTTTGAAGATCTACATTTTATGAAGAAGAATTACTATATTTGGAGTATTAAAGAAGGAGATATTGGAAGTCAAAGACAGTAGATTGAATTCTAAGGCAGTAAATAGGCCGTTTTGTTCATAGTGATGGATTTTGTCATATCTTGAGTTTCTCGACGAATTTTTGTCTAAAATTTTTCAAAAAGGTGAATCTTTGTGCTAAAAAGCTATATGTCAAAGTTTCATAATATTTGGACATTGGATTTGTGAAATATGAAGAATTTAATATACAAATATTTGTAAACAAGGGTTTAAAACTATTGTTAGGATTTTTATGATATCTAAAGATCAATAAATAATCAATAATTGAAACATATTGTGCTAGTTGTTAAGAGCACATCAGTACTTCATCGAGTTCTTGTCTTTGACACATTTGGAGAAAGTGATTAAAAGAGGGTATTAGAGACCAAGTTCTTATCTTTACAACAAAGATCATTGTCAATCATAATATATGCTACAAAATTCCAAAACTTTGTTTGCAATGTGGAGTGGAATAACAAAGCCCTTATCAATTAATTTTGTTATGGGTTGAAGAATAATATTAAAGAATTATTATTAATAATACCAAAAATAAATTCTTTAGAATAATTTATTACTCAAGTCATTGTATACAACAATCAATTATTTGAAAGATGTTAGGAATATAAATTTGGCTAGAGAGAAACGAGCCAATTGATGACAATAATTCCTAAGATTTCAGAAACTTACTTAATTAAACTACATCCAATGCAAATTGATGTGATATGTTTTAAACCTCTTACCAAACAGGAAAAGACTCAACATCATCAAAAAGGTTGTACTTATATTATAGAAAAGCTAAGC
Organism: Physcomitrellopsis africana; assembly: GCA_036785485.1. Lineage (NCBI taxonomy): Eukaryota > Viridiplantae > Streptophyta > Bryopsida > Funariales > Funariaceae > Physcomitrellopsis > Physcomitrellopsis africana. The sequence goes on from JAWRVF010001313.1 coordinate 13,446, forward strand.
ACACTACTCAATATTATCCAAAGAAGCAATGCAATCACAAAATAAAGAATATGGTCATTAAAGAAGATATTGTGTCAAAAAACAAGTTTTTTCAGCTACAATAGAGACCGTGCAGTGTCATGTAGTAATATGACGATTAGGTGAAAGAAGAAAGGAGTGGTTATATTATAGAAAAGCTCAAATGAGAATATTTTAGAAAATTATCTTAAAAAAATAAATAATAAAGAAGGAGGTAGAAAAAAATCAAAAGGTGTTAATGATGTCTTTTATAGAAGTGACTTCTACTTGCTTTGTATGGCCATAAATAAGGCAAAACAAAGTAGATTAAAAAAAATAAACAATATAGGCATCTTTAGAAAAGAGTTGAGAATAGGTTTTAAAAAAATTTACCACAAATTTCTAAGAGTTGATATCCAGAGAGGGCCAGTTATGAACCTGGGTCAAAATCAGACCCTGAGGCACAAAACAATGTGCCTATGATAGATGAAGAGCTTTTTGGCAAAACAAAGAGCAAGATTAGAAAGCAGACTTGAGAAGTTTTGCATAAGATTTGATTTGGAGTGATTTGCATCAAAACTAACTTTGTAAGAGCTTTGCAAAGTCAAGGTTATTTTAGATGACTTTTTTATAATATATCCAAAAAATTTAATTTTTTAAAGCAATTTATCTAATGGACTAATAATATAAAGCAATAATAAATTGCCTAGCTTCAAAAACAAATGATATACCAAACTAGAATGAAAAGAAAAAATAATCAATAAAAAGAAAGGTCATTGAAATACATATATTTTGGTTGATCTCCATGCCCAATGGGCTTTTAATAAGCTATCTGTGGCTATTTTTGAAGATTTGGGCAATTTTAGAGATGACATTTAAAAAGGAGAAGCAAAATTTGTGAAATTTAGATTGAGACAACAATTTATATACAAAAATTAGGAGATTTGGAATTGGCGTGAAGGAAATATAGCCATTTGAAGTTAAAGTGTGGATTTAAAATATATTGTTACTCTTCTAAAAATACAAGGAGTTATACAAGGATTTTTAAAAATTAAAAGATACAATTGGAAAGGTGATTTCAAAACCTACATCCTACATAAAAAAATTATTATATTTGAAATTTAAATAAAGGACATATTCAGGGTTGAAGATAGTATATCTAATTCCAAGGCAGTAAGTAGACCATTTTGTTGATAGTGATGATTTCTACCATATCTTAAGCTTTTAGAAGATTTTTTGTCTAAATTTTTTTAAAAAGGTGAATTATTATGTTAAGAAGCTACAAACCAATTTTCATGGCATTTAGACATTTAGTTTGTGAAATTTAAAAGATTTTGCATGTAGGTGTCAATAAACAAGGATTTGAAGTTTTAATTAGGATTTTGGCAATATTTCAAGATCTGTATCAAATCTACAATTGAAATTTGGTGTGGCAATTATCAAAAGTACATCGGTACTTCATATAAAATTTGAAACTGTTTGGATGGTTTGATTAGAAGATATAAGCTATTGGAATTTGGAAAAAATCTTCTTTAAGGATACATAAGGTTTATAATATTTTACCATGGATGTTTTTGTCTATTGAGGATTCATGTATTTGATGTAATTGCTCCCTATATAGACAAATTTTATATAGATTTGAAGTTTTTCTTATCTTGAAACTTAATTGAGCAATTAGTAACAACCAAAAGCCTAGTACTTTCTTGAGACAAACTCTCTCTATCTCAACACCGTGAAATTGTTACATTTGCATTTTTTGCCATTTTATTTTTTTATAATATTTTATTTTTCATATTCACTTATCATTTTAAATATAATTTTTTATTTGTCTCCTTAGACATTTATATATATATATATATAAATATAAGATATTGCTAATGCCACTATAGTTTTGTTACTGCCATCCCAACTCGTCATCCACTTGATATATTTTTTTAATTTTTTAATTTTAATCAAAAAATTTGTTCAATCAAGTGGTTTGAAAGGTATTGAACAAAGGTGGCATGTGCTAGATGGAAGATTGTAGTAGCAATAGCAAAAATTGTAGTGGTAATAGCAATATCATAAATATAATACTTGTAAACCATTGCAGTTATAAATCCACTTCTGTTAGCATATTGGTATGTATTTAATGTAGTAATTTAATTTTTTTTTTAATTTATTATTTTAAAATTTTTCTTTTGGTGGATATTAGTAATTGTGTGGTGCATATACTATCCTTGGTCAGATTGTGTTATAAAGTACATGAAACAAAGCTAGATTGTATGTATATAATTTTGGGATTTGTAATAAACAAATAAATATCTTTCATATAATTTTAAAATTTTTAAAGATAATCTTATAGATAAAGTGAAGTTATGACAAATAACCTATATTTAGATATCAGATTTTCTAAGCTTTAATGATGTAAATATGTCATTTTACTTGAAAATACAAAAAGCCTAAAATAATTATTTTAATTAAGTCTTTATTTAAGGACAACACTTATGGATAACCTTTTTATTCAAATCTAATTTTATCATCATTTTTTATTTTAAATCATATTAGAATATTATAAATAAATAAATAAATAAAATAATCACATATAGTCTTAATGTTTTCATATATATGTATTTTATATTTTTAATATTAATTTAATTTAATTTTTAAGTTTATGTTTAAATCTGTTTATAGTAGGTTTATTATTAAAATAATCACAGAATGTAATTAGATAATCCAATAAACTTAAGATTTTTATTTTAACAGATGTAAGAATTTATAAATATTTTCTAGTAACAAAGATTCATAACAGTTGATTGTAGAATTATATTCAATATATGATGATATTTTATGTTCATGATAACCTGGATAATTGATATATCCATTATTGTTACACTCATTATACATGTATGAAATATTATAATAAAAAATGTAAGGAGAAATATGAAAAAATCTAAGTTAAGGCACTATTCATGGAAACTATATTCCTCAAACAAAATATTTGTGAAAAATTGTTCTGTTAAAACGGGCAATGGAGCCTTAATCCAGACCGTGGTGCGGGCAAAGGGTCCTAAACCCGTGGAAGTGCGGTGACCTAGAATCCTCCGAGATAGGGCGATGTAGCGGGGTAGTCATGTGGGCGTGAAATTTTGCGGTGCTGGTTCTAGATTGTGGGCGACTACAATGTCGGTGACGAAACAGGAAATTCGAAGACAGGAAAGGTCTTCATCACCAATTTCTGCTGTTGTTTGTTGGTGGAATCGGCAAACGACGTCGAAGTGACATCGACGAAGCTGGCATTCGAACGTCGACGGAAGAATTCGTAGTTTTCCTCGTTGCATAGAATAGGGGTTGGTGTTTGTGATTGGTGATTGATATTCCTACTTTCTTAGAGTGGTGCTCCACAATTTGGTCGCTTCCTTCGTACTTTTTGAATTCGTGAGAGATTTTGGGGATACGATGATCGGCAGCATGGCTATGGCGCAGGCCTCTGTAAGCACATATCCTCGAACTGTTTCCAGAATCAGCTGCAGCAGCAAGCTGCAGCGGCCTATTGTTTCAGGGGTTGGGTCGCCTCGGACTTCCACCAAGGGCTTCACAATAAAGTCGCCACAACTATCGTCCAGAACAAGTATGTGTGGATTCTGAAACCCTGGTGTCACCCGTTCATGTTGTGTACACCATTCCATAGTTCATCCACTGTGCCAGGGTTATTGCGTGAGTTATCTGATTGTGGTTGCATTTTGTATAAGCTGTTCATCCGGATTCTTTTGATTGCATAAAATTGATTGGAACAGTTCATCCATTTGCACTCAGGTGTGACGAGCAGCTTCTTTGTGCTTCACGTTTCTCCATTTACCAAAGCTTGTAAAAAGGATTCAACAAAGTTTGGTATTCTATGGCAAAGACGAGTTTGCAGAGGAGTTAGGTGCCATTTGGAAGAAGCATCTCCTTCGCAGGAGGATGAATCTACTCCGGATGGAAATGACACTGTGAGCCATCAATCTTGACCTTCCAATTCAACCAGCTCGTTGTTTTCGTGAGGGCATTATCATTCCTTCGTCTTTTGTTCGCACTGGATCAATATTAACCTGGCTAGCACAGGCGTTCTAGACATTTAGTGGGCGTACGCTAGTTTTGTAGGTATTGTGACGTGTGTTAGTCTAAGTCGTATGTGCTACTATCATTGAAAGAGATTGACAATAGAGTTGAATTCTCTGTATTAAACCGATTCTCTTTTTAGGTGAATTGAAATTTTGGATTTTCCTGTGGTGATCTGAAGGTCCAATTCGGTTTGAACTTACCTCGAAGATCATCACTTTTGGAATTCACATGTAATGTTTGTAAGGCTCGTACCCAGCGTATGATTAATCCAGAGGCTTTTCGGCGGGGCACAGTTTATGTTCAGGTAGGGTTTATGGGTCTCTTTCTCACTCCCGTTGCTTAATTGCTTAAGTGCAAGTGTTTTCAGATTGTGAAGTTCCGTTGTTTCCAGATTATGCAGTTCCATTCTTTCATGTCACATACAGCAAGATTTGTCTCGTACTGAGGTTGGAAATGTTTGATGTACCAGTGTGGAGGTTGCCAAACTTATCATCAACTAGTGGATAATCTAAATCTTGTTAAAGAGTACGACTTCAGGAACGAGGTTGATTCAATGAAAAATGGTTTGGGTAGTTGATCGCATAAAAATTCTTCAAATATTGATTCTAGAGACAATAGATGACATTGGGATGGAGTTAGCACTCCAGGTTGTGCTTCTCTTGATTGACGGCTCAATAGAATAGCCTGAGGAGTTAGTATCTCGTTTCATATTTTTGTGAGATATAAGACCAACCTGATTCGAATGTTGGCAATGGCCAGTATTCATACGCAGCATTTTTTCTTTCTTATATAGAACTGAGGCTTCTTATTTAAACACTTCAAGTGTTCGTCTTGGGTACTAATGGCCATTTTTCCCAGCTTCTGCCCATAGTTGTGGTTGCTAATACCTTCGTGCACTTTGAGCTTTTAGCGTCCTGTTGAGGACCTGATGTTTCGATCCAGTCAGCTGTAAATTCCTTGTAAGGAAAAGGTAAGCATAAACATTGCTGATCTTAATCTGTTGTCCTAACTCCAACTACTAGTGTAAACCAGTATGGAATGTGAGCTTGAATGTGATCTTGTTGTCTTGATAAAGAACAAGGTCAGGATCTAGACTTGCAAATAGCTTTACTGGTTACGAAGACAACCATATGGTTCTTTACAGTATGCTTTAATTTTCAAAATTCAATGGCTGGCGTGGCCTGCTGTTCTTTTACGAAATGCATTTGTTGTAATAACTGGTTTTTGTCTGAAACTTGGGGTCACCAATTTCCTTCGATATCACAGGTTGTGCTCTTTGCACCCACTGTTGCCACATGCAAGGAATGGCTCGTCTTCAAGTGTGGCAAGGAATGATTTCCCGTGCAAGATTTAGTCTACGAAACAGTAATATTGCAACTTCTGTTCACTAATCACTTCATGGACAATTAAGGAAAAAATGGACCCTTATTGAAAATTTACATGTTCCAAGCTCCATGAAACTCTGCAACCTATGTTGCTTTCAGGGAAGCAAGCTGCTGGGACAAAAGGTTTTTAACAGCTCCAAGCTTCATGACAGCCGTCTGCGACCCTCGAACAGCCAAGCAAACCTTGAAAAGTTAGATTTGAAAACCTCCTAACGTGCTGCACTAAGACTCTGGCATCCATGCTCCGCAGTTCTTTACTGCAATGGATTTAAATCGTTGGATGATTGCTCCTGCGTTTTTGGTTCGATAAGGCGAATTCGGACCCAACTAGAGTTGTACAATTATTTGATTCGAAGTCATTCTTCATATTTCACATGCACAGGTTCATAAACCCACAAACCAGCCCCTTGCGCTGAAATGATTGCTGTGGGTTTCGACGCAGGTGAAGTTTTTTATTGTGCTCTTAATTTCATAAATTGATGCGTTTTCAATTAATTAAATTCTTATTAAATTGACACAAGTATTGAAGTGTCAATACACTTTTATAATACTTATGATACCAAGAAGGCAAGGGAATTTTTAAGCGATAACAAAGAGTTGTTGCACCTTCTAAAAATTGTTTGAATTTGTGAATGAGAAGTTATGGATCACAAAAAGAATCAAAATGTCAAAATTTTCATATGATGAAATGAATTGAATACATAAAAAAAAAAAAAAAAAAAAAAGTAGTACCAATAAAATAGAGGATTAGAAACAAAAATTTATAATAGATGAATAATAGATGGATTAATATTAGATGAATGAATTTTTATGTTAAAGTTCTAAAAGTGTTTAAATGCTTGGCTAATAAAGAATTTAAAATAATTTTTTGTATTGAAATGCTTTTATGAATGAAATTACTAAATTAAAAGTTTAAAATATTATATATATATATATATATATATATATAAGTAGATAAATCTCTTAGTTGATTAATAATAAGTTAATATATTATTGAATTTTGTTTTTAAATTCTATATTTAATAGGTTATATCTATCTTAGAAATTGGGAGGTAGTTCTATTTTATCAATTGGCTTTAATCTGTGATGTCTAATTCATCTTCTTTAATCTAAGTCTTTTTAATCTTTTTTAAGTAAAATAATTCTTTTTCAGGCCTTCTATAAGTTATAGTTGAAATCTTCTTTCAACTTGCTTGGTCATAATCTATTAATTTGAACCATATTACTTTATTTATTTTATTTTCAATCCAAATATCTTGTCTAAGAATCAAGTCATTTTGTTACTCCTATCTTATCAAAAAACAAGGTCATTATACTTTTATATCATTGATGTAATTAAAGACTTGATATTTACATATTAACTTTAGTTATAAAAGATTTGATATTCTATAATATTTATTTAAGATATTTGATGCTAAATCTTTTTATATAAATATTATTTTATTAGATGTATATAAGGTTTAAGGTACATCACTACCTATAATAAAGAAATCACCATCTTAGTCTTTGATTTTGTTTAATAGAATCTAAATTAGATAACAGCCATTTTAAATTTATATGGTAATATAGACCAATCCAAACTTTGATTTGGATTTTTTAGAGATCTAATAATAATATTTGAATTTAGCTTGTAATAATTCTAAAAATAATAAAATTATATATGTGTTCTTCTAAAGATCTTAAATTAAACTTGGTGATGTCTCTTTCTTTTTAGATCTGATTCTTAAATTATTTGAACCACATATCTTTAATCTATAGTAAGATAAATTTCTATAGATTGATAAGTATTACTCTGAAAAAAGAAATATTAATTAAATTAATTTTTTTATATTTATTAATAAAAATTCAATTTTAAATAAAACATATTTAAAATGATATTTTTGAATTTCATACAAAGATATTTTTCAATTTCTAAGCTTTGTATATCCATTTCCAAATTGTTAAGTGAGTGGAGTATTTATAAGAGGATTTGGTCACCTAATATACATCTAAGATCTAATTATTATTACTTTGAAGTAATTTTGTTAGTTTTATTTTATAACAAAGGATGTTTAGTAAAAAAATGGTTATTATATTAGAATGCTTTGAACATCCATATAGCTACTAATGTAATTCATCTCTAAATCTAATAAATTAAGATCTTTATTTTAGGTACATTGGCTAGCATTTGGTAATATATTTTAGTTTTAGTATTAGTTTCTTTATTTCCAAAAGAAGTTTTTGGATATCTTCTTAATAGATTTTATAATTTATAAGGACTCATGATAAAGTAGATGATTATTTTTAAGATAATATAATTAATAATAGTAATTATTTTAATTTAATTTAATTATTAGAATACCAATATTTTAGTTCTTTTTTATATAGGTTAATTTATAAAATTACAAAAAAATTTGGAATTAAGATGTTAATAAAATTAAATGTCAAGAAATCGATTACTTTATTATTTTATTTTATTAATCTAATTTTATTAATTTTTTTTGGTCCATAGGAGTTTAGACATATAAAATTTTTATATAGCAGTTAGATTTGGCTAGTTAATCTAAAGATCAAAGAACATGTTGAGAGTATTGATAACATTTATATTAGTGTTAATTTTTTTATGTTTCTTTAAGGAATATTACAAAATTATTTGTACATTGGCTTATTATTAATTGTCACAAATAAATTTTATATTGATTCAATTTTAGGCTTTAATGAAGTATAATTTAAATAAAATGAGGCTTTGCTTTAAAGAATGGGTTCAATTTATAGTCTCATGAGTTAATTATATATTATCTAATATAAATCTTAAATGCATAGTAGTTGATTGGTCCTCATTGATAATATTAGATAAAATTGGTCAACTTATATCTATATTTTAAAAACTTTAAAAAATATCTTGAAAATAGAATTATACAAGATAATGTATTAATTTCTAATTAATTTCCTTTCATATTTTTTAAAGATTAGAATAATATAATCTTATACTAAAAATTAGAAGAATTTTATTTTTGCCAAAAAATTATTAGTGAATAATAAATAATTATGTTTAATAATATTCTAAAAGTTCTTGAACAATTAAATTCCAACTCTATTCTTAATCTATCTTCAGTTAGAGCTTTGATTGTCTTATGCATTGTATCTAAAGAAAAAATTTATTTAAATAAATTCTTGATTTTTTCTTCTATCTTCTTTAAGTAAAAGCTAATTATAAAAGTAAGAGCCTTAAAATATGCTTAAGTAGATCTACTTTCTTTATGTAAGCTTAAAACAAATTCTAAGCCTATTAGACTTATGTTTCTAATGTCACATATAATTTCTCTATTTTGCATTCTTATAATCATAAGATCTAATTTTTTATTCCTATTATTTAAGTGACTAAAATACTTATGTGTGTATGAGTCTATGTTGCAATACACTTAATTTTGGCTTGTAATCTTTGATCTCCTATTTAATAGTCTTTATGGTTGAAAAATATTTCTTAATTATTATTTAATAGATTTTTTAAGCTTAGATTTTTAGGATCTACATATAAATTAGTATATATATATATATATATATATATATATTTATTTTTATTTATTTTTAATTATATTCTTATCTTATAATGATTTTTATAGAATCTAATTTCCTTCTAAAATTTTGTTACAAAAGATGCAAAGCTATTAATTTTTTATATTTTTTACATAGTTATTTTAATTGAGTTTTCTTTAAGATATCTAATATTGAGCTTATATATATATATATATATATATATATATTCTAGAAGGTCTAATTTAAAATGTTGATTAGACAGTATAATTAAGAAAAAATAATTAATCCTTCAATTAAGAAATATTTTTTTTTATCAAAACATTCTCCTTAGTTCTTACTAACCTGCTAACTTACATCCTTGACAGTTTCGCAAGACTCCTTACATAATCATATCAAAGCCTAGATCTCTTGATAGAGAGTGAATTATCCCTCTTCAAGATACTATAGCGTTCTAGAGAAGTGTAAACTACCCCCCTCTAGACTGATATGTTTATTTGTTGTAGTTGATTTTTCTTTGGAAAGAGTGGATTACTCCTTTTTTAAGTTATATCACTACATTTTAGAGGTTGCGGATTATCCTCCTCTAAACTAACTGTCTCAAAGTATTCCTTTTAGTATAGAAAATTCTAACGGCTTATCGATTTTTTCTTTTTTAAGATGGAAATAGATCAAGTTAATGGAGGTGCATTCTCATAAACAGAGAATAGAGTGGCAACACTTACAGATCTTCGAGCCCTATTGGATATAGTACAAGAAGAAATGACATTCTTTCGCAATCCAAGAAAAGAATCGCAAATGGAGCAAGTATCTAAAGAAACTAAGCGAGAGATTTATAACTTACAACAAGAAATTATTCGATTAAGAGAAGCAAGCGATAAACAAGCTATGCACACAACTTCTCTAGAAGTTCCAAGGGTTGTTATAAAAGAGCCAAAAGCTAGTATGCCTGACAAGTTTGATAGAAGAAGATCCAACTTTCGAGGGTTTGTACAACAAGTGTGACTTTACTTATGATTATATCCATCTCGTTATCCAGATGGATTCACTCAAGTCGCTTTTGTGAGCACTCTTTTATCAGGAAGTGCTCAATCATGGTTTGTGCCACTATTGGAAAAGAATTCTCCAATCTTGTACAACTTAGAAGCTTTTATAGAAAGATTTATTACTGCATTTGGAGACAATGATCGAGAAAGAGTGGTAGAGAGGAAGATCCAAAATCTATGACAAGGACAACGTTCAGCTACAATTTATGCCGCAAAATTTCAACAACTTACTTGTGATCTTGATTGGAATGATAAGGCTTTTATGACTCAATTTCATTATAGCCTAAAGGATGATGTAAAGAATTTATTGATCACAATGCCAAGAGTTGAAAGCTTAGAGGAACTCATAGCTCAAGCTATTACTTGTAACAATCGCTTATTTGAACTATGACAAGAAAGGCGATCAATTTTCAGCAATACCTATTAAGATTCGACTGCTACATCTTCAAGAGTATTGAAAAAGCCATTAACATATCCTGAACCTATGCAGATTGATACAATTCAATTCAAGCCATTAACACTAGCGGAAAAGACTAGACGTCGACAAGAGAATTTATGCCTATATTGTGGAAGATCCAATCATAAGGCAACAAATTATCCAAATAAGTCTAGAGAATTCAAGGTACGAGGTATAATATCCGAATTAGAAAGGTCGAAAAACAAAGATGTCTAACCACAGTAGGGACCTTGCGGTTGGACACCTCCAAATCTAAAGTACCAAAAAAAGGTCTCTTTTTACCTCCGGATCCAACATCTTGTTTTATACTTCCTATATATATAAGAACCTTGAAATAAGAAATTTCTACTAAAGCCCTTTTAGATACTGGAGCCTCAATATACTTCATGGATAAGGATTTTGCAACCAAGCACAATCTACTACTTGTAAAGAAGATCCATCTTGCAGCAATTGAAGTCATTGATGGACAAAACCTTGCATCAAGAGATGTTGTCGAAGAAATCCAACCGTTGGAAGTGATACCAGGAGATCAAGTATCACAAATTGTTTTCAACATCATTAGATGTCCGACAAATCCTATTGTCATTCGACTTCCTTGGTTTGAGCTACATAATCCTGATATTGATTGGAGTATGCGGAAGATTTCCTTAAAATCCACACATCAAAAGAAGAAACAAGGTACTGCTCTATTCCTTAAAGCTAAAGCATTTATGCAAGCAGCAAAAAAAAGAGATGCATTTGCATTGTATGCTATCCCAATGAAAGATCAAATAGAGCAACTAAAGTAGGAAATTCCTAATCAATATCGTGACTTGGAAGACGTATTTGTAAAAAAAAAAGCAGACATATTACCTGAACATTGTCCTTATGAATGTGCAATCGAATTACAAGATGGAGCTCAAGTTCCATTTGGTCTCATTTATAATCTATCACAAATGGAGCTTACAGCCTTACGAGAATATATTGATGAAAATTTAGCTAAGAATTTTATTTGACATTCAAAATTGCCTGCTAGAGCTCCTATATTATTTGTGAAAAAGAAGGATGGTACCTTACGTATGTATGTTGACTATCGAGGTCTGAACAAGGTAACTATAAAAAATCACTATCCATTACCATTAATCTCAGAATTATTAGAACAATTAGGACAAGCAAAGATTTTTACAAAGATTGATTTGAGAGGCGCCTACAATCTAGTCAAGATTAAGGAAGGAGATCAATGGAAGACAGCATTCCGCACAAGGTATGGACATTTCGAGTACAATGTTATGCCTTTTGGACTTACAAATGCACCTGCAGTCTTCCAACATATGATGAATGATATCTTACGAGAATACTTAGATGACTTTGTAGTCATCTATTTAGAGGATATCTTGATCTTTTCTAAGAATGAAGAAGAGCATGAATATCATGTACGGAAGTTATTATAGAAAATACGAGAAAGTGGATTATATGCCAAATTGGAGAAATGCTCTTTCCACGAACCATCAGTTGAATTTTTAGGATATATTGCTTCAAAAAATGGGATTTCCATGGATCTAAAGAATATACAAACTGTTATAGAATGGAAACAACTGTCATCAATTAGAGATGTACAATGTTTCTTGGGGTTTGCAAATTTCTATAAAATCTTCATTAAAGATTATTTCAAGATTGCGGCTCCATTAACACGACTTACAGGCAAAGACAAATTTATTTGGGATGATAAGGCTCAAGAAGCATTTAAGAAGCTAAAAGAATCATTCACCTCTGCTCCTATACTTGTCCATGCAGATCCAATAAAACCATTTATTCTGGAAATGGATGCCTCAGATTTTACATTGGAATCTATACTCTCTCAAACTGGTGATGATGGTCAACTACATCTAGTAGCATTCCGCTCTCGAAAGTTTTCAGTTGCAGAGATTAATTACAAGATCCATGACAAAGAATTATTGGCAATTGTTGATATTTTTGAAAAATGGCACTATTTGTTGGAAGGAGCTCAACACATGATCATGATATATACTGACCACAAAAACTTGGAATATTTTATGAGTGCTTGAATTCTAAATCGTCGACAAGCATGATGGAGTATGTCATTATCTTGATTTGATTTTGTAATTACATATTATCCAGGAAAACTTCAAGGAAAACCAGATGCCCTTTCTCGACAATCATATCTTGCACCAAAAATAGGAGACATTGTATTGGATCAACAAAAATCAATCATGTTGAAGTCGTCCAATTTACAGTTAAAGACATCGATAATATCTACCTATACAGATACAACTCTCAAGATGGAAATCTAGAAAGCAATGAAGACATATCCATTTAAAAAGAACATCCAACAACGTTTAAAAAATACACATGTGGAAGAAGACAATAATTTCAAATTCAAAGATGGATTGTTATACTTCAAGAATCTCCTATATGTTCCTCCAAGACCTACAAGACTTCAAATCCTTTAAGCTCGACATGACCTTCTAGCAGTTGGATACTTTGGCTTCAATAAGACCTTGGAATTGATATCAAGAGACTATTGGTGGCCTCAAATGTGGAAATTGGTGAAAGAGTTCATCCAATCATGCAAAATTTGTGTACAAAAAAAGATTCTAAGACACATATCATATGGACTTCTGTAATCCCTTCCAGTTCCTAAGGGCCCATGGCAATCGTTATTTATGGACTTCATTATAAACCTCCCAATTTTGAATGGAAAAGATTCAATTTTTGTGGTGGTAGATTGTGTTACTAAGATGGCACATTTTATCTTGTGCAACAAGACTATTTCCGGGGAGGAAATAGCCAAGCTTTTTATTGATAATATTTACCAAATACATGGCCTTCTAATTGATATTATTTCAGATTGAGGACCACAATTTGTATCAAACTTTTGGAGAGGATTATTTTGGCTTTTAAAGGTCAAGATCAACCTCTCATCTGCTTATCATCCTCAAACTGACAGTCAAATAGAACAAGTGAATCAGATCTTGAAACAATATCTTTGTTGCAGTATAAATTATCAATAAGATGATTGGACGGACTTTCTACCATTGGCTGAGGTTGCATACAATAACTCCGAACATTCTTCAATAAAGCAAATTCCATTCTTCTCAAATTATAGATACCACCTTAAAGCAGATCCATTCCAAATTAAAGATGTGGGAAGCCTTGTTGCAGAGAATCAAGCTACTTATTTAAAAACCATCCATGAAGAACTGAAATTCCAATTACAAATAGCCCAAGATTGATATAAAGACTATGCAGACATTCATCGCAAGAACCAACCAAATTTCAAAATAGGAGATCGTGTCTAATTACTTTGACAAAATATACAAATAAATTGACCATCATGAAAATTAGACTATCAAAGACTTGGACCTTTTACAATTCTACACCAAATAAATCCAATAAGTTTTCATCTCGAACTACCAAGTAGCATGCACATTCATCCAATCTTTTATGTCTTGCTTTTAAAAACCTATTATAAATCAAATATTGCTAGAAGAACTATTCCACTACCAGCTCGAGTTGAAGTCAATCAAGAGATTGAATACAAGGTGGATGAAATATTGGATTCACGTATAAGACATGGACGATTGGAATATTTTATCCATTGGAAGGGCTATGGAGTTAGCGAAAGAACATGGGAACCCTCAGATAACCTTAAGAATGCATCTAAGAAGGTTCGCCAATTCCATCAACAATATCCTAAAAAACCTAAATTCAATGGTCATTGAAGATTTCGTGGACAATAATATCTCTTGGCTTCTAAATGATGCTTCTTATCAATAACAAAAGACAACTATAAAAAGAGAAGAGCCATGCCAAGACCTGCACTTGTATTTTCTTAGGATAGAATAGATCTTGCTAGAAGCTTATTAATTATCATGTCAAATCTTCGCGTTTCAAGGGAATTGCAGGAACAAGAGTTAGAAGACTCTTCTGGCATACAAGCGGTTGAGAAATCATTGCAACTTTCACAATCTATTAAGTTTGAAGAACATAGATAAGATGAAGAAGGAGTAACCCAACGTCATGTAAGGCCACGCTTGGAGTCTTTGGAGATACGGCCTCATCACAAAAATCTTGATTCAAATGCCCGAGCTTTGATAATACTCCTTGAAGTTGGAAGGGTGATTCCAAGTGGGCTAGAAATTATGTTTGGAGGATGTTTTGAAGGTCGCAACGAAGAACAAATTCTTGGATGGGATGTTGGTCTAACAGAGGTTATATCTAGAGGTCATCAACGCCATCTCAAGGGTCTTGTTGAACCGATAACCAACGCACAAAAGATAAAATATATTGCTTCTCTACTCCGACATATTCTAGAATTTTTACGCATATGATTTGATTATCAAATTGCTTTGGCTCCTCGTGAAACTCGTCGCTAGAAGGGAAGATGATATCACGGACATATTTTAAGCCACTACTAGAACTTTCTATAGTCTTCTAGAACCTTCTATAGCTTTTTAGAATCTTTTAGAATCTTCTAGAATCTTCCTCAACCTTCCAAGACCTCTCGTAGATTTTTTAGAGTCTTCTAGAATCTTCTTCAAACTTCTAGAATATTCTAAGATATTCTTAGGACCCTCTAGAATCTTCTTCAACCTTCCAAGATCCCCCGTAGACTTTTTAGAGTCTTCCAAAATCTTCCTCAAGCTTCTAGAATATTCTAAGATATTCTTAGAAGGTCCAATAGGACATAAGGCCTCATAGTATAAATAAGAGGCAAGATTGAGGAGCACCTCAGTCTTGCTAACACAAGTCTTGGAGTAATCCAGAGTGTTGCTTTGTTCTTCATATTAATCCAGTTTCATATTCTTGATCTAGTTCTTATTCTTGTCCATCTAATTCTTTGTTCTTGAAGTTATTCTGGTTCTCATTTCTTCTCTTTAGTTCTTGCTAACCTGCTAACTTGCATCCTTTTCACTTAATGCCTTTATAAGCTATTTATTCCATAATAAAAATATATTTCTTATATTAAGATAATTTATCTTTCATTTATTTTTATGATGTTTCAATCACCATTTATAATTTATATATTTTTTTTAATAAAATAAAATATTATTTTATTTATAATTAATTTTTTTTATATTAAATATTTTTTAGATTTTATTTTTTTATTTTTTATTTTTTTTGTTATCCAAATATTTAAAATCTCAATTTTATTAAAAGATTTTTTAATATAATTATTATTGTTTTATTTTTTAGCAAGAAAAAAAGATATATTAGCTATTTAATAGAAGGGTTGATTAGTATACAAATCTTTTTCTTATTAGTTTTTTTTTTTTTTTTTTTTTTTTTTTAATATGGATGCTATTTCAAAAATACAAAAATTTGCTTGTAATTTTGAAAAATGACGAAATTCGTTTGTATTAATTTTTTATAGATTATATTTTTATAATAAAATAATCTTGTATTATGGCTATAGATATCAAATATAGTTATTAAGTTTTTTTTTAAATAATTAATTATATGCAAGCTAAGCATATTATTGAGTTCAAATTAATTTGATGCAAGAGACAAATTTTGTACTTGTTGTCATATTGTAACACATCTATTTGATAAAAATAATAGAAAATATTAAAATATGTGAAAAAAACTTGAATATAAGATTAATAGATATTTATTTAGATTCTCATAGATAATAGATTGAAATTAATTAGATTAGTAATATTCTATACTGCTTTTAATATTAGAAAGACTTTTGTTATTTCAATAGGGCTATAAATTATTTCTAAGATAAAATGAAGAATAGTCTTGTGTAAAATTATTCATAAAATGGTTGATTTGATACTCAAGAGGACCATTTAAGAGATAAGGTCACAATTACTTAATCTATTTTTACTTACTTTTAGACTCTAAGTCACAAGACTAAGCACCTATAGCAAATATGGGATTTCTTTTTGGAGATTAGAGGATCAAGTTAAAAAGTTGGTTTTAAAATTATTCAGAAATAAAAGATTTTTAAGATTATGATTTAGAAATAATCTTAAATTAAGTAGTGAAAATTAAGATTCTATTAGTAATATAATATTAAAAGCATTAGAAATTAGTACATTTTTTGGATAAATTTTAAAAACCTAGGCTTAATCTACAATTAAATTTTTATAAGTATATAAAAATATAAACAAAAAATTTGATTCTCAATTATAATATCAATTCAATGGTACAATCAGAAGATATCTAATTGCATATGCAAAATGGTGTTAGAATTGGACAAATTGATGGTAGTTGCAAATTCTTAGATATCTAAAGATTTGTCTATTGAATGGAGTGGAAATTTGAAGTACTAATATAAGACATCACAATCTAACCTTGACTCAAAATTAAGCAAAAGTTAGTAGTTTATTAGAAGAAATCATTATTAGAATTTTGAATCAAGCTTAGGATAGGAAGCCAAAATTTGTTGATAGAAGAATTCTTTCAATGCTAATTGATTTATATATTGGATCTTTTTAAAAAAAAATTAAGTGCATACATGACTTAATAAGAAAATTTTATTTAAAATTTAAAGTTAGTTTAATATTGTAATTATAAATTAATGACTATTATAGTTTATTAATTAGAATTTATGATTCATTTAGATTTCTTTTGGATTTATTTAGAATTTATCTAAGATTTTTTAAAGATTATTTTTATTTTTTTAAAAAAAATTGTTTAAAATTCTTTAATATTTTTTTAGGATTTAGAAATTAAAAGTATTTAGATTTTAGGATTTAAAAAATATAGAATTAAAAATTAATAGGATCTAAAATATAAGATTTAAAATTGCTTAGTATAATTTGTTATTTTACTTACTCTTCCAATATTACTTAGAATAAATCTATAAAAAGGGAGTTTAAACATCGAAAAAGACTAAATGCATAAGATACATCTGTTGGGATCACACAATTAACTACTTTCAATCAATAGAATCTAATGAATATATAAAATGACTTCGTCCACTTCATCTTTTTATTGCTATGCAATCGAGAATAAACTTTGTAATACTATCTCCCATAATTCTCTTATTGTATTTCTTGTCCTCCTTCGATCTCATAACAACATCAAGTGATATTACATTCTCTTAACAAACTGCATACAATCGCTTCATATTCCAATCATTGAAAATATCTTTTCACTAAGAATCTATTCCAAAACTAATCATCTCTCTAATATTTTCTTTCATTGCTCAACTCTCACAGCCAATATGGCACAATATTCTCATTCACAATCAAACTACATTGATATATTCAGTCTTCAGGTTCCAAATTGCCATACCAAATTCAATCATCAAATAACTTTAATTTCTTATTCATCCATATATAAATTGAATTTTTTGGTTTCATTATTACACTTCTTAGTTTACATGGTACGATCAATCGAAATGTATTCTAGACTCTCTACTATAGTCTAACACAAAGAAAACAAAAGAAAGAGGTAACACTAAGCTTAATCCGGGTCTCGACTCTCACAATTGGACACCAATTTCTTCTTGTCTATTCTCTTTATAATAAAGATTAAGATACCAATCATTATCTCTCTTGCCTTAACCACTTTTCCAACTAACTTCTCTATTTTACTGCCTATATTGGCCAGCCAATAGATTAATCATCTAATTTATTAATTTTTAATCTTTATTTTAACACCAAAATTATCTATTTATTCTACATAGTTCTATTCATAATTGTATAACGCCCTTGCAAACACAAAATTGGTAAAAAAAAACTTCTTCAATAAAACCTCAAAAACTTTAATTTATAAAGCTGGCTCTTTAGATTATTCAACCCTAAGATTTTTCATAGGTGGTTCTATTGAATCCGATTCTAACAATAAGTCCTCGTCCTCCTCTGATAAATCTACTAAATTATTCTTCAATTGGACTGATAAATCCTTATTATATGCTCTCAATTCCCGAACTTGAGCCTCCAATTGTAAAATCCTTGCATCTTTCACTTCCAATTGGTGCTCTTGTTGCTTTATCTTCTCCTCCAATTTACCAATATTTAAAACTCGTGGGGCAAATATCTATGGCCGATTAATTTTAGCTAAATTGCCTTCCAATTTTGTCACTTCAACCTTCAAGGTACCAATTTCCGCCCGTAAGTTGTCTGTTCAATTCTGTATTGGTCATCCAATTTCATCTTTTCCTATGCCAATAATGCTATCTTCTCTTGTTCCTCTTTCAATTGACACTTCACCTCCTCCCGTTCCAAATCCCATGTCCTGCAATTCTGTAATAATTCTTACTTTTGGCCCTTCAAGATTTGTTGAGTGTGTTCTTAATCTTTTGTCCAAGTTTCTTGTTCCTCTCTTAATTTTTGCTCTAATAGCAACTTGGATTCCACCTTTTCTTTAATAATGCAATCTTGTTTCATAATTTTGTGGCTTTTCTCTATTATCTTCTTCCTGCTTGCTTCCAATTGTTGTCTTAAATTAACTTCCAATTGACTCATCGAGAATTGCAATTGAAAAATCTGATTCAATATTACTTCCTTGAGGTTCCTTCCATTTGATATTCTAATATTTGAAACTGGAATCTCAGTCGCCATCTCGATTGTTGAGCGAATTGGGATCCGCCTTGATATAGTCATTAGTATAGCCTCTCGTTCCACCAATCGACTTGATTCTCCGATTTTGTACACCACTACCCCTAGACTAGCTATTAGTGCCATCAAACTCCAAATACATCATTGAGGTTCTGGAGAGGGTATTTTTTTTTCCATTGTTGGCAGTGTTTGCTTCAATATATATGCAATCATAGAGTGCATATAATTGGAGCAGAGCAACAATGCAAATTTTCCCGTCTTCCACTTGGCTCCCCTCTCTACATGGATTTTGATTGCTATAAATGCTGTCCAATTAAACACCATACCTTCAAGTGTGCCTATCGTAGTAAACAATAATTATTTGGACATGTATGTGGTACGTTAGTTCAAGCCTAGCTACTTCTGAAATAAAACACATCTACTCTATAAGCTCTGATGTAAGTGCCTCCACCACCTTCCAGCCTTGATTCTTCTCTAGTGACAACGTACTATCTTTAAAATAATTATCCGATTTAAAATCACTAAATACTTTGACACCCATTGCAAGCTCACCAATCAATAGATGTAGTATCTTGTATAAGGTACTCTCATCGATCCCGATTATGCTCCCCTTTATTATACTCAAACTATCCTTTGGATCATAGTTTGCTATATATTCCACCATCAATTCCACATTAATTGGTGGCAAATTATTTGACCCTCGTAACAATGCATATAAGTCCGCGTTTCTAAAACCTCTCTACCTTCTTAGAGACCAACATAATTTCAACTTCATTGGTTCTATGTTGGTAATAACTATTAGGAAGGACGACTCTAAATTATTCTTATTTTTCATGTTTTGGACACTTTTCTCTCTGTCTGAAGCTCTCTTCAACCTTTACATCAAAATTATGGAATATAATTTGCTTCTCACTCCTTGCTCACGCTAATACTATTTTTGCTTATTGAAATAAATTCTATTCTCCAATACGTACGCTTCACACAATAATGTTCAAAAATTTCTGCTAAGTACCCCGTTCCTAACTTTTTATTTGGATTTTGAATCAACAATTACTCATCCACTGTATCATAACTTCACATCTTTTATTTTCTTGACTAGGCGGTAATAATATCCAAAATTAACCATTAGCCATCTTTTCTAACCATCATGCACTTACAATATAGATAATCTTATCATTAACAAGTACGCCTTCTTTCCTCCTATTTTTGAAATCCGTCTCAAGTTTACATATAATAAAGTCGTAATCAATTTTTGTTAATTTGTGTGGTAAATTGAATATCCATATAATCTTCCAATTGAATTGAAGTATTAAAAAAGCCTTCTACTACTCAATACGGTCCATGCCAATGGATGTGAAATTTTCCTAAAAAATTATGAAATCGGCTATCATAAAGGAGTACTAGATTATTGGATAGAAAAGATTTGGAATGTAATTTACTATCATAATAATTCTTACGACGATGTTGTATAGTTTCCATAGTCAAGAGAGCCGTAATTCTGACTTCATCTAATTTTTTCAATTGTGCTAACCGATATTGAAGGAATTTCTTATCACCAAGACGTTCATCCAACGCAATTCTTAAACTCTGAACTTCCAATTCAATGGGTAATATTGTCTCTTGCCTATACATCAATTAGAATAGGATAGAATTGATAGTCATTTTATATGCAATACAATACGTCTACAAAGCTGCAAACAATTTTGTATTCCAATCTATTCCCGCACCAAACACAGTCTTAGTTAAAACTTTACACAAAATATCATTGGTCTTTTTAGTCTATCCGTTGGCCCGAGGGTGATATGGGGTTGTTTTTTGATATTTGATCTCATATATAGCTGTCAAGATTATAATCATAGAATTAATAAAATGGGTTCCTCGATCATTGTGATTTGTCGTTTTACTTATTCTACCAATACTACCTAGAATAAACCTGTAAACGGAGGTTTAAATACAAGAAAAGACTAAATGCTTGAGACACACTATTAGGATCATATAATTAACCGCTTTTGAACATCAGAGTCTAATGAACATGCAAACGCTGTAAAACAATGCTATCTTCTTCATCTGTTCTACTACTCTGCAATCAAAAAGATATTTTATAATACTATTTTCCATAATTCTCCTATTAAAATCTGTTGTCTTCCTCTAATCTCATAATATCAATTGATGATACTGCACTATTCCAATAGACTGCATACAACTGCTTCACATTTCAATCACTGGAAATAACTTCTTACTAAGAATCTCTTGAAAACGAATCATCTCTTCAATATTCTCTTTTATCGTTTAATTCTCACAATCAATACAGTGTTGTGTTGTCAGGTAGAGAGAATTTACCTTGGAAAAATGCCGAGTTCCTAGCTGCTACTAGAACTAGCAGGGAACATGAGAGGAAGCCTTGCAAGTATCTTCTATACTTGCACAATATTTGTTTAAGTTTTCAAATTATACTTGTATTATATTTATATAAAACTTGTACAATTATAAAGTATAAATCCTTAAATAATACTTGTATAAAAACTTATATAATACTTGTATAAAAACTTATATAATACTTGGTATAATACTTATATAAAATAATATATAATCCTTGATATAATACTTATATAAATACTTATATAAATACTTGTACAAATATTATATATAATATTTGTAGAATAATTATATAAATACTTGATATAAACATAAGTATATATACTTATATAATGAGTATAAGCAAAGTGTGTATATACTCAAATATACCTCAAAATACAACCGCATATGAGGAATACAAGTTATACAATAAGTTGAAATTAAATAAATCACTAAAAATCCATCCAAAGTTTAAATTTAGCATACTTATAGTTCATAGAAAGCTAATAATCTATTAAAAAACATATCAAAATTTCACAAATAGATGTCTTACCATTTAAAAGTTATGGCTAAAAGAAATAGGCACTAAAATTTTCCAACAAATGCCAAGGCAACAAAGCTCCTCTTTACTTCAGCCTTTGTTGTGATTTCTTCCCTTCTCCAAATTGGGCATTCAATTGCTTTTTAAAAAGCTCACTCCATCATCTAACTTATTCTAAACTTTCGCATGCATGCCTCTCAAACTCCAGATTTTATAGCTAGTTGATTCTACTCTTCAAACCCTAGCAACAATTTTCCCTCTTGACACTTCACAGCTCATAAAACTTTCATAAAAGCTCCAAATGTATTGATTTTTGTTTTTATTGAAAGCTTACACAAGCAACTATAAGCATCAAAAATATCAAAAATATTGAAGATATTGTTCGACTTGGGTGGTTGAACAAAGTCTCTGCCCTTCTTTGTTAGATGGTAGCAAATCCTTTCCCACTCTCAAGCTCACAACTTTTCTTTTCCAACTCCAAATGCTACAAAAGATATCTTGATAGAAAGCTAGCACAATTTTCCACACTTTCAATAAGTTTCACTAAGAAAGACTCGAAATCAAACTTGCAGTGGCAAATCAAAGTTTCTGCCATCACTTTTCGATAGCAGCAGACCTCACTCTACTAAAACAAGCATAACTTTTTGATCACAATTCCAATACAAACAAGTGAATAGGTTCTAGAATCCTCACAACTTGAAGAATACACAATTTAATTTTCATTACAAACGCTTCTATATCCTTAGAGCTATCTCTCTCCAAAGTTCACCACTCAAAACTGTCAAACCTTAGGTCTAGCAAGAAGAGTATATTCCCCTTTCCTTCCATATCAATCTATGAGACGCCCACATGGGCAGCCAAATCCTATTGGATAGGCCCTATTCACCCCATGCTCTTCTTTTTTATCCCTCATAAGGTCCATTCTACCTCAAAAGTCAACAAGAAAGATAAAACAACCTTTACCTTTCTTCTAATTACAAAAGAATCTATTGTAGGATATAAGTAAGGTAGGAACAAAACAAATAGCCATCTTAATTCACTAATTAAGTGGCTAAAATAAATCCTCTCCTTATAATATCTTCTAAAATAACCTGTAGTACTTACAAATATAATAACAATAGATACAAGATATATAATATTTTTACACACTGCATGTAAATATAGTATGACAGCATTGTAAATTAAAACATAGTATAAAAGATATAAAAGAATGTGTTAAAATAAAAAGATTAAGATTAGAAGAGGAAAGGATGAAAAAAAGAAGGGATTGTGGTTCTTTCCTTTTCTAATCTAAGTTGTTTCTTTTTACTTGTCAGGTTTTCTTCTATTTATTTTAGATCTACTTTCTTCTCTCTTAGATCTAAACTTGTATATTGTGGACTGAAATTAGAAGAAAAATTGGTAGAAAATTAGTAGCAAGAAGGAAGAATAGAAATTGACCTTGAAAAGTGAAATTTCTTCAAATTAGTCAAAGGAAAAAGGTTGAAGAAGTGGGAAGACATGGACTAAGAGGTCTTTTTGACTAAGAAGAAGTGGAAAAGACATGGACTAAGAGGTCTTTTTGACCAAGAAGATAAGAAAGACATGGGCTAAGAGGTCTTTTTGACCAAGAAGATAAGAAAAACATGGGCTAAGAGATCTTTTTGACCAAGAGGATAAGGAAGACATGGGCTAAGAGGTCTTTTTGACCAAGAGGATAAGGAAGACATGGGCTAAGAGGTCTTTTTGACCAAGAAGATAAGGAAGACCAGGCGGAGATAATAAGGGAGGAGTGAAGATGAAAAAAGAAAGAAAAACAAAATAAGAGGAGAGAGAAGTATAGGAGAGTAGGAGAGTATTGTTTTTATATAAGAAGTATGTTTTTGTATATAGAGAGAGTTAGGAGACGAATTTGAGAGTAAGATCTAGTAGACATAATCTATGTAAGTTAAAAAAGAGATGAGTGCAAGTTTGATACTCATTTGTTTTATAAATAAAACGTTATGTTCTTTCAAAGAGACAAAGGTCTATTTCCAAATCTGCAAAGTTTGAGGGAGCATATCTTTGTGATTAGAGTAGTGTTTTGAGCAAAATTTATTGGAGTTTGTAGATATATATGTCTATTAGGTTGTGTAAAAAACTGATTTCCATTGGAATTATATTCAAGGAGTTATGAGGAAAATTGTGGTTGGATCTAGAATTGATAGAAGGCAAAATTAAAGAAGAAGAATGAAGCCTATAATTCAAGTTTGGAGAGGACTTTTGAGGCAATAATTGAAGAGATGTTTACAACATGAGACAAGCTACAAGCCTACCAAATTTTAGTACTTAGGTCTTCTTTAATGAAGAGCAATGAAGAAGTGAAGCAAAGGGGGTCCAGATTTGAAGGCTGCAAGGAGAAGTAACTTTGACAACGTGGTTCTCCCTAACCACAATAGCTATGATCAAAATAATTTTGGATTTTGCTTCTTTACTTCCTTAAGTACCTTATATCCAAATTTTGCTTCAACTAATGTGATATCCTAGGATTTATGAGCAAATTTGAAGACAGGTCTTTAAAGGCAGAATAGGTTAGGGTTCACAAAGTATGTAAATTCTTCAAATTTTATGAACTTTTATAGATCTCATCTTGCACTTGATTAAGTAGAGGCACAAAAGACCCAGTGTTTCTTAGGGCTAAGACTCTCACCACGACAACGGTATAATATTCTCACTCACAATCAAATTACATCGATATGTTCCGTCTTTATTTGCCAATTTGCCTCACTAAACTCAAGCATCAAACAATTATAATTTTTTTATTTGTCTATATATATCTATTGAAATTTTTATTTTATTACTATACTTCATAATTGACATGGTACAATCAATCGAAATGTAATCTAGATTTTCCACTATAGTCTTATACAAAAGAAAATAAAAAAGAGAGGTAGCACCAAGCTTATCTCAATTCTTGACTTTCACAGTCGGGCCTCAATTTCTTCTTTTCTATTCTCTTTATACTAAAAACTAAGGTACCAACCGCCATCTCTCCTACCTTAATTGCTTTTCCAAGTAACTTTCCTTTGTTATCATCTATACCAATTAGCAATTGGATTAATCATCCAATTTATCAATTTTTAATCTTTGCTCTATCATCCAAAATTATCTATCTATTCTACATAGTCCGACTTCTAATTGTGCATCATCTTTGCAAACACAAAATTGATAAAAAAAACACTTTTAGTTATGAAGCGAGCTCTTGGGATTGGAACACTTCAAAATTCTCCACATGAGATTCTTTTGTATTTGGTTCTAATGCTACGTCTTCATCCTCTTCTAATAAATCCATATGGTTAATTTTCAATTGGGTTGATAAATCCTCGTTGTTTGCTGTCGTGGCAAAAGTCCACTTTGGACAGACACAAGGTCCTTCTTTGCAATCAAGTTGAATCTAATATGCACAAACCTTCTTAAATTTTCCTTTTTGTAATCACAAAACCTTGTGTATAATAAACCAATAAACCAAAAGCTTGAAAATTTATTAATCAAGATCCAGCCATTTAAATAAGTTCAAACTTTGGAAATATAGAATTCATTTTTTTAGTCATTTTCAAAAAAATTCTCAACCGTGAATTCGTTACCGATCACCAGATATCATGAAATATTAGCAAATAATTTTATAAGTCAAAACCAAACCAAAAACTTGAAAATTTATATTTTTAGATTCAGCTATTTAAATAAGCTCAAAATTTGGAAATACAAATTTTATATCTTTGATCATTGTCATAAAAATTTTGAGCCATGAATTCATTACCAATCATTAGATATCATCAAAATATTAGCGAGTGACTTTAAAAGCTAAAACCAAATTGGAAACTTAAAAATTTATATTTTAAGATTCAATTATTTAAATAAGTTTAAAATTTGATAAAACATAATTTATATCTTTGTTTATCATAACACAATTTTTTTAACTCCAAATTCATAGCCAGTAGACCGGTATCACCAAATCCTTGACAGGTACTTTTGAAAGTCAAATCCAAACTAGAAACTTGAAAATTCATATTTTGAGATCCAACCATACAAATTAATTCAAAATTTAGGAGCATAAAACTTACATCTTTTATCAATAATACATAAAATTTCCTCTCCAAATTCGTTGCCAAACAACTGGTATCATCCAATCCTTAACATGTACTTTTAAAAGTCAAAACCCTATATGCCTGTGAATAAAATTTGCCATTTCTTCCTAATTAAAGTTTCAATTGATATGAGATTTTAGACATAGACTTTTTATAGTAAAAGTGATATGTATACAAAAAATGAGCTTCAAATTCATCTTGAAATTCAAGTTCTAACTTAAAACAAACTCTTCTATTTATCTAACTTTTTCAAAACCCTAGTTTAGTTTGCTGGTTTTAACTAGCCATATCTCACTCATTATAGACTCATTTCTATCAATTTTTGGATGTAAAATGTTTAACTTAAAGTCTAGTTTCAAATCCAACTTTTTGATTTCTTATTAGTATCTTAAAATTCCTAATATACCTAAAAAAGTGACAATAGGTATCATATTAGTAGCCTAAGTTCAAACAAGTATAACTCTCTCATCTAAGCTTTGAATCATGCGTTTCTACTACCTAAACTTATGCCAAGAAGAAGCTCTCTTTGAATACTTTTTTGGACTTGCCAAAAAACCTCGTCCTCTTCTCTTCTAAGCTCGTCAAAGAAGTCACAGCCAAAGTCTTGAAAGTCCAAGTCAACAACTAATAGTTTAAAGTTATAAAAACACCAAATCTAATCCTCCAAGTCAGCACTATTAATGGCAGCCAACTATTAACATCCAAACCTCCATTTATCCTTAATAAAATCCTAAATTCAACCTCAAAGTCAAAACTCTTTATATCTACAAATATAACCCTCAATCTACTAAAATCTAAGATTGGAAAAAAGGTAAAAGAAATAAAAGAAAGTTTTCAAGGCTAAATCAAAGTTAAAGTTAAGATTAAAGATAAAATAAAAATTTAGTCGAAGAAAAAGAAAGAAAGTGAGAAAATTTTTCCAAAACTATATAAAAGCTTAGATTGGTAAGAAAAAAGAAAGAACTTAATAAAATTTTAAAGAAAAGAGAGTTAAGCTAGGTTTTTATATATGGATATATTTACTTCACAACAACGATATTGGCATTATCAATTTTTGTTGCCATCGCCTCAGCCTATTTTGTGACATAATCGGTTACTACCAAAATATATCTTTTCTATCCATTTTGTGAGGTTGGTGTAATTGGTCCTACAAAATCAATATTCCATTTTTCAAATGGTGCTTGTGCCAAAATGGATATCAATGGCATGGTACAAGTATCAATAGGTTTATTAATATGCTGACAAGGATTACATTGTCAAACATATTGGTATGCATCTGAAAACAATATTGGCCACCAATAACCAGCTATTAAAGCTTTTTGAGCACTATTATCACCGAAAAAGTGCCCACCGCAACTATCTAGGTGACATCCATCTAATATGGTATGGACTTCATTTTAAAATATATAACAGCATAATATTCCATCTTTCCCTTACTTATATAAAGCATCACCTATCATAGTATATAGAGCACTTTTCAAAATCAGACGACACTTAAATTTCTCGCTATAATTGAGTGAAAATGTCTAGAATGTCAAATATTGAATCAATTCACCATATTTCGATGAAATTACATCCACGGCAAATAATTTTGCATCAAAAAGTGTATCATTGATGGATTCATTTTCCAATATATTAGTTAAATGAGATAAATGGTCCGTATTGGCATGTTTCTTTTCTTGTCAAATATTAATAATAAAATTAAATTCTTGAAGCAATAACATCTATCAAGCAATGCATCCACTCAATTAAAGTTTATTAACCATATATTTAAGAGCATCATGGTCGACATAAAATATAAATAGATAACTAAAAAAATAATGCCAAAATTTTTGTACAGAGTAGATTATGCTCAAGGCTTCCTGTTCAATTGTAGTATAATTTTATTTTGCAACAATAAATTGTCGACTAGCATAATATATTAGATGATCTAAATCCTTTTCATCTTTCTGACTTAGTACCGATCCAATAGCAACATTAGATGCATCAACATAAATATAGAATAGCTTCTTCCAACATGGTACAATAAGTATTGGTACAGACACCAATTTTTGCTTCAATTCCTTGAATACAACCATACATTTCTCGGTCTAAATTGGACTAGATCCATCCAATGGTGATTTCTATAAGAGATTAGTTAAAGGTTGACATATGACTGCAAATGAGTCAATAAATCATCAATAATAGGTGACATGGCCTACGAAATTACAAACACTCAACACTGTTTTTGGCTTTGATAAGGCCAATATACAAGTAACTTTATATCGGTCAGTAGCAATACCAACCACGGAAGATGTTCCAAAATCTTTCTCGAGGATATGCTAAATTGATACTTTTTAAAGTTCAAAGATATCCCGTATTTATCACATTCATCCAAATATTTATCAAGACATTTCAAATGATCAATTGTCGTACTAAATGTATAAAAATTATCTAAAAATATCTCCATGGATAATCATAAATAATCTTAAAATGCTTACATCATTATCCTTTGAAATGTGGCCAAGGCATTACATAATCCAAATGGCATCACCTTATAAGCAAATGTATCCCAATCCGTGGTAAAAGTAGTCTTTAATTGATCCTCTACTATAATTTTAATTTGATTGTAACCAAAAAATCCATCCAAAAAAGAATAACATTCATGCCTAGCTATTGCATCTAGTATACTATCCATAAAAGGTAAAGAAAATAATCCTTAGTAGTTGCATTTAATTTATAAAAATCTAGACAAATTTGGATTTTTTCATTTTTTTTGGTACTATTACAATTGGTGAAATCCATTCACTATACCGTATTGGATATATGAATTCCATGTCTAAAAAATTATCCACTTTCTCCTTTATCATAAGGGATTATTTTAGATTAAGGTGGTATTGTCTTTGACAATTGGATGTAGTATCCTCTTTTAAAGTAATGCGATGCTCACAAACTTTGGCAAGAATATCTTTTAAATCCGTATATGACCAAACAAACGCAGATTTATGACTTAAGAAGAAATCTTTCCAAATTCTTAGCTCTATACCTATAATACCAATATATACTTTGATCATCTGTGATGTTTCATTGGTGCCTAAAGTAATGGATTGGCACACTGGTTCCGCAACAACCTCTGATTTGATTTTCCTCTCTTATTCTGAATCCTTCATATAATCTGACAAATTAGAACTATTCAATTGTGATTTCAATATATTAATTTCATTAATCATAGGATTATTCATCTAATCGGAAATAGCATGATCAAAATTTGCTATGTCCTCTGAATATATTAAATATTCTCCAGGTTCTCCATATTGGTATAACATGCCTTGCTTTTGCGTGTGAATTTGGCCATCACCAACTTGCATTGAATTAATAATTTCATCATATTCCATATCAGATTGACTCTCATTGTCAAATGTCGCCTCTGAATTCAAAATTTGAGATTCTCTATGATATTGAATTGGATATATTTATAAAACAATCCTGTCTCTACCCATTCCAATAGTCAATGTTCTATGTATACTACGGATACAATATCTCCATCCACTTGAACTTTAGAAATAAGAATACCATCAATGGATACATCAATATTTAATGCATTTGGATTGATATTCAAACTAACTTCATGAATTTTTTTATTATAAGCTCTATGTTGTATTAATGAAGAATTTAATGTAGAATGATATTCTAGCATGATTGCTAACAATTGCTTCATTGAAATTGAAGGTTTAATTTCATCAAAATTTTTTAAAATATCATATGGTTTTATATTGGTAGTGATTCCCAAGGCCCTCTTCTTTTTCATAGATTCCAATTTAATTCCTTGAAATAATTTACTTACGGAGTTTGGAATTGGAATTGCTGAATTATTTTATCAGAATTCTTGTCTAGGAGAGGATCTTTTAATGGATAAGATGGCTCCTAGAACTTTGCAGATATCGATATTAATTTAGATTGAATCACTTTTTGAGTATTAGGAACATCATCGAGTTGCAAAAATGGACCAAATCGCAACATTGGTAACATCTTCAATACTAGTATTAGATTTGGAGTTGCCACCATTGAATTGAATTGGTCCTTCACAATTGATGCTCACAATTGTGAAAAAGGGGTCTTTCCCTTTCTATTGGGCCCAAGTAAGTACTGCATAGATGCATTCCATCGAATTTATTGGAGAATCTTGTGGAGCTTGAATATTATCTTCTATCTTACTTTGCAACTAGATACCTTGATCTTGATTATTAAAATTAAATGGAGCATTGCACTGCTCATATGTATGTCCCAACTGCTTACAATTTCCATAGACTGGAGTGTATTCATCACTAACTCTTGGATTGGAATATTCACTAGCATAATGTCCTAATTGCTTGTAATAGTAACATTGAAGTAGTCTTTTTTTGATCCAATCAGGAATATTGGGTGTTTCTTCTAGTATATACCATATAGGTGTGTTCTAAGTTGGATGGATAAATGATCTTGGTTGACCAGCGAGCATTGTAGAATTTGAAATTATTTTAAGGATGGATGGATATTGAGAATATCCTTGCTGATTTTGCACAATACCTTGAGGATTGGGTCCATATTCTTGTTTATATATCAAATTTTAAAAATTAAAAAAATTCCTATTTTATTTATTTGAACAATTTTTATTCTAGCCAAACCTATTTCCTGTCTAGATTTGATTAACATCCCACAAAGTCAATGGAATCATCGTCTGATTATTGAATTGTTGTTGTTTTTGTAAATTCCAACAATTTATAGTGCTATACTTGCCTCCACAAAATGTACATTACACAGCTATTTGGGGTGGTAAAAATCATTTCGTTATCACATGGCCTTATCCCTTATAATTATTGCACCAAATATTGGGTTTCATATTGGTCAATTTGTGCCTCTTCTCCTTATCTTTTACCAAATTAACAGCCAATTTGTTCATCTTTTTTGTCAAATTTAGCAATAAAGTCTCATTTAGATCTTTTGATACTAGCTCATTAGATAACTCTTTCGTAGTTATTGGATTTTTATATGAGGAATATGGAGAATATGGAACTGCAATTGTTAGTGGTACTCCTTGCAACAAGACAGTATTAACTACTCCCTAAAGATTAGCACTAAAATTTGTATCGTAATCAATCATTCTTAGATAATTGCCCACTGTTTCATTCCACATTGGCATTTGATAAACTCTTTGAGATGGAATTGTCGTGGCTCCAATGATTAAGAATTGATCATAATGACAGTCTTCACATACCTTAGCTCAATCAAGTAAGGAAGTAATAGTGACCGGTTGGACCTCCTTCACAAATATTTTCAATTCTAGTGGATATAGTTTGTTAATTAATATAGACAAAACAAATAATTCCGGCATTTGGTTATTTGGCCATTTACGAAGGATATCTGCTATTCAACTATAGTATAACTGCATTGCTTCTCTTGGTCCCATTCTACTATTCATTAACCTTTCTCGGAGACGTTCTTCAAATCCAATTAATTGAAAATAGATAAAAAATGTATTTTTTAATGTTTTCTAATTAGAGAATTGATCCACGGATCGGCAATTGTATCATTCAAATACCATGTCTTTCAAGGTCGTTGGCAACTATCTCAACCAAATATCTTTAGTTCTATCATTATTGGCTACACATGCAATTAGGAATTGAAACAAGTGTTGATCTGGATCTGCTCTTGATAAACCTCTAAAGGTAGATAATGGGGTTACATTAGTTGTGTAATCTCCTATTCCATCCATTTGGACTGCAATTTGAACTGCTGGTTCCCTTGCCGCCATTGAACATAATAATGTTCTACTCAATTTCTTATTAAAATAAACACTATCTTTTTCAATTGTCTTTTCTGGGCCTCCAAAATTTGTTATTATTATCTCCAAATAATTTTATTGATTGAAGTTGAGGTGAATACAATGGATTTTAAAACACGCTAAATTGGCCCTTATTAGCAAGCAATTTATGCCATTCTAAAGAATCAGTCTTGCTAGAATCAGTTGTATCCACTATTGAGAA
The DNA here is from genome assembly GCA_036785485.1 of Physcomitrellopsis africana. NCBI lineage: Eukaryota > Viridiplantae > Streptophyta > Bryopsida > Funariales > Funariaceae > Physcomitrellopsis > Physcomitrellopsis africana. Next base: position 45,444 of record JAWRVF010001313.1, read on the forward strand.
AGTATCCAATAGAGTACTCAATTCTTTTGTGCCACGTTCTCTTTCCATTAATAGACTCAAGAGATACGTTAAACTATTTGCTGAATTTCTTGTGAGTGCTATTGGCAATTTCTTTAACGGTATATAGGTCTGAAATATTAAAGATCTTTCATATTTTGGATATACTTAAATGTGTTGATAAAATTGCAACTATGATTTAATCCTACTCTATTGATGCTTCTTTTTTAGATTTCATTCTTGTTCGTCTCGCAACAAATTTCTTATTTGTGCTCTCTCTTGTCTTCCTTTCAAAAGGCGTATTTTCCTCAGTGCAATGTTCTCATTCTTATTAACCATAATCTTTCATCATATCTCCAAAATTGCTTTCCATCTCTAATCTAATTACACATTTAATTTCACTTTTGAACCAACAATAATTTTTGAACTGCTTCGTACATCATGCAAAAATTACTTGTTTGGTGATTAATTCCTAACACTCAAAATTATTATTAATCTTTGGCACTGGCGCCAAGAATGTATTTTGTTGTTTTACTTATTCTACCAATATTGCCTAGAATAAACCTGCAAAGAGAGATTTGAATACGGGGAAAGACTAAAAACTTGAAATATATTATTAGGATCACACAATTAATAGCTTTCAAACATCAAAGTCCAATAAACATGCAAACGCTCTAAAGTAATGTTGTATTTTTTATTTTTTCTGTTATTCCGCAACCAAAAAGATACTTTATAATACTATCTCTAATAATTCTCCTATTGAAATCTATTATCTTCCTCCAATCTCATAATATCAATTGATGATATTGCACTGTCCTAACAGACTACATACAACCACTTCACATTCCAATCACTAGAAATAACTTCTTACCAAGAATCTTTCAAAAACAAATCGTTTTCCTAATATTCTCTTTTACCACTCAACTCTCACAGTCAATACGGTATAATATTCTCACTCACAATCAAACTACATTGATATGTTTTATCTTCGACTGCCAATTTGATACACCAAATTCAAGCATCAAATAATTATAATTTCTTTACTCGTCCATATATATATATATATATATATATATATATATATATATATATATATATATATATATATATATATATTAAATTTTTTGTTTTATTATTATATTTCAAAGTTGACATGGTATAATCAATTGGAATGTAATCCGGATTCTCGACTATAGTCTAATACAAAAGAAAATAAAAGAAAGGTAGCACCAAGCTTATCCCGGTTCTCAACTATCACAGTTAGGCCCCAATTTCTTCTTCTCTATTTTCTTTATACAAAAAACTAAAATATCAAGTGCCATCTTTCCTGCCTTAATCGCTTTTCCAACTAATTTTCTTATATTAATATCTATATTGGCCAAAAATTATATTAATCATCTAATTTATTAATTTTTAATTCTTATTCTACTATCCAAAATTATCTATCTATTCTACAATCACTAATCAATTTTTTGGAACATCCAAAGCAAGTGATAATGTTCTCATATAAAAATATAGCTACTGTATTGGCATTATCATTTTTTGTTGTTATTGCCTCAGTCCATTTTGTTATATAATTGGTCACTATCAAAATATATCTTTTTTTTCCATTTTGTGAGGCTAGTGCAATTGGTCCTATAAAATCAATATCTCATTTTTCAAACAGTGCTTGTGCCAAAATTGGTAGCAATAGCATGGCAGAAGTATCAGTAGGTCTACCAATATGTTGACAAGGATCATAACGTCAGACATATTGGTGTGTATCTAAAAATATTATTGGCCATTAATAACTAGCCATTAAAGCTTTATAAGTAGTATTATTATTGGTAAAGTATCCACCACAACTATCTAGATAACACCCATCTAATATGGTTTATATTTCACTTTGAAATATACAATGGGATAATATTCCATCTTTCCTTTGCTTATACAAAGTGTCACCTATCATGATATATGGACCACTTTTCAAAATCAGACGCTGCTTAAGTTTCTTGCTATAAGTAAGTGGGAAATTCTGAAATATCAAATATTGAATCAATTCACTATATTCCAGTGAAATTACATCCATCGCAAATAATTCCACATCAGGAAGTGTATCATTGATAGGTTCATTTTCCAATATATTGAACGAACGGGATAAATGGTATGCATTGGCATGTTTCTTACTTAGTCGAATATTAATAATAAAATTAAATTCTTGAAGGAATAACATCCATCGAGCAATACATCCACTCAATTGAAGTTTATTAATCATATATTTAAGAGCATCATGATTGACATGAAATACAAATGGATAACCAAGTACCTAATACTGAAATTTCTATACAAAATAGATCATATCCAAAGTTTTCTGTTCAATCATAATGTAATTTTGTTCTACAGCAACAAATTGTTGACTAGCATAATATATTAGATGATCCAAATCCTTTTCATCTTTTTAACTTAATACGGATCTAATAGCAACATTAGATGCATCAATATAAACATGAAATAGTTTTGTCCAATACGGTGCGACAAGTACTAGTGCAGACACCAATTTTTGCTTCAATTCCTCAAATGCAATTATACATTCTTCAGTCCAAATTAGACTAGATCCATCTGATGGTGGTTTTTTTAAGAGATTAATTAAAGGTTGATATATGACTACAAATGAATCAATAAATCATCAATAATAGCTAATATGGCCTACAAAACCACGAACACTTGACACTGTTTTTGGCTTTGATAAGGCCAATATATGAATAACTTTATATGGGTCAATAGCAATACCAGCCATAGAAGCTGTCCCAAAAGCTTTTCCGAGGATATGCCAAATTGATACTTTTTAAAGTTCAAAGATATTCCATACTTATCATATTGATCCAAATATTTATCAAGACATTTTAAATGGCCAACTATTGTATTAAATGTGTAAAAATCATCTAAAAATATCTCCATTAAGAATTATAAATAATCCTGAAATGCTTACATTATCATCTTTTGAAATGTGGTTAGGACATTACATAATCCAAATGGCATCATCTTATAAGCAAATGTGTCCTAATCCGTAGTGAAAGTAGTCTTTAATTGATCCTTTGTTGTAATTTTAATTTGATTGTAATCTAAGAATCCATCCAAAAAAGAATAACATTCATGCCTGGCTATTGCACCTAATATACTATCCGTAAAAGATAAAAGAAAATAATCCTTCTTGATAGTTGCGTTTAATTTATGAAAGTCTTGACAAATTTGGATCTTTCTATTCTTCTTTGGTACTATCACAATTGATAAAACCCATTCACCATACCATACTGGATATATGAAGCCCACGTCTAAAAATTTATTCACTTCTTCTTTTATCATGAGGAAATATTTTGAATTAAAGTGGTATTGTCTTTGACGAATGGATATAGTATTCTCCTCTAAAGTAATTTGATGCTCACAGACTGTAGCAGGAATATCTTTTAAATTTGCATACGACTAAACAAAAGCAGATTTAAGACTCAGGAAGAAATCTTTCTAATTTTTTAGCTCTATATCCATAATACAAGTATATATTTTGATAATCTGCGATATTTCATTGTTACCTAAATTAATGGATTGGCACACAAGTTCTACAACAACCTCTAATTTAATTTTCTTCTCTTCCTTTGAATCCTTCATATGATCTAATAAATTAGAACTATCCAATTTTGGTTCCAATGTATTAATTTCATTAACCGCAGGATTATTCATCTAATTGGCAATAGCATGATTAGAGTTCACTATATCTTCCAGATTTACTAAATATTCTCCGAGTCCTCTATATTAATATAATATGCCTTACTTCTGCATATGAATTGGATCATCACCAACTTGTATTGAATTGATAACTTCATCATATTTTGCATCAGATTGATTTTCATTATTACATGTCGCCTCTAAATTTAGAATTTGAAATTCTCTATGATATTGAATTAAATATATTTGCAAAACAATCTTGTATGTATTCTTCCCAATAGTCAATATACCATGGCCCCAATCATTCCTAGTTTTGGCTTGATATAGCTACGGCCGACCCAATAAAATTGGATAAGATAATGTCAAACTCTGTAATCAAAAAACAATATAATCAATCTTATATATGATTCTTACAATAGGAATATCAATATTGCAAAGAATATCCATAGACTTTACGTGATTATGGTCAGCCATTCTTAATACTAAGGTCATAGATAATAACAAAGCTAAATCCAAATATTCCATTATATCTACAGTCATTAAATTCACATTAGAATTTCTATCCACTTGAACTCCGGAAATAAGAATACCATCAATGGATACATCAATAGTCAATGCACCCGAATTAAAATTCAAACTAACTTTACGAATTTCTTTATTACAAGCCCTATGTTGTATTAACAAAGAATTCAATATAGAACAATATTTTAGTGCAACTGCTAATAATTGCTTCATTAAAAGTGAAGATTTAATTTTATCCAAATCTTTCAAAATATCATATGGTTTCATATTGGCAGTGATTCCTAGGGCCCTTTTCTTTTTTATTGGTTTCAATTCAACCCCTTGAGATAATTTACCTTGCCTTATAAAGTTTAGAATTAGAATTGCTGGATAAATTTTATCGAAATGCCTCTCCATGATAGGATCTTTTAATGGATAAGATGGCTCCTAGAACTTTACAAATATTGGTACTAGTTTAGGTTGAACCAATCTCTCGATATTAGGGACATCATTGGATTGCACAGACAGACCAGATCCCAACATTGATAATATCTTTGGTATTGGTATTAGATTTGTAGTTTCCATTGTTGAATTGAATAAGTCCTTTGTAGTTGGTGCATCCAATTGTAGAATGGAGTTTTTTCCTTTTTGTTGGACCTTGATAAGTATTGCATGGACGCATTCCACTCGATTCATCGGAGGATCTTGTGGGGCTGGATTATTATCCTCTATCTTATTATGCAGCTGGAAACATTGATCTCGGTTATTAAAATTAAAGGGGATATTGCACTACTAATATATATGTCTTAACTTCTTATAATTTTCACATATTGGAGCGTATTCATCACTAGCTCTTAGATTGCGACATTCACTAGCATAATGTTCTAATTGCTTGCAATGGTAATATTGAAGTGGTCTTCTTTTGACACCATCAAGGATGTTGGATGTTTCTACTGGTATATACTAGCTAGGTCTATTCCAGGTTGGATGGATAAATAATCTCGGTTGACCAATTTGTACTATAAAATCCAAAATTAATTTGTGAATGGATGGATATTCGAAATATCTTGATTTTGGACAATACCTTGAGGATTGGGTCCATATTCTTAGTTATATATCAAATTTTAAAAATTAGAAAAATTCTTATTTTATTTATTTAAATGATTCCCATTCTAGCCAAACCTATTTCTTATCTAGACTTGATTAATATCCCACAAAGTCAACTGAACCATGGTCTGATTACTGAACTATTGTTGCTTTTGTAAATTCTAATAATTTGTGGTGCTATGCTTACCTCCACAAAAAGTACATTGTACATTCATTTAGGGTGGTGAAGAACATTCCGTTCCCAAATAGCCTTGTTCCTTATAATTATTGCATCAAATATTGGGTTGCATATTGGTCGGTTTATGTCTCTTCTCCTTATCTTTTGCTAGATTAACAACCAATTTATCCATCTTTTTTATCAAAATTAGCAATAAAGCCTCATTTGGATCCTTTGATACTAATTCATTAGATAATTCTTTTGTACATATTTGATTTTGATATAGAAGATATGAAAAATACAGAACTGTAGTTATTGATGGTACAGCCTGCAACAAGATAACATTAATTATTCCTAGCAGATTAATACTAAGATTTGCACCGTAATCATTCTTGGATAACTCATTCTTGGATAATTGCCCACTATTTCATTCCATATTAGCATTTAATAAATTCCTTGGGATATAATCATCATGGCTCCGGTGGTTAAGAATTGATCATAATGACATTCTTTTCATATTTTAGCTCGGTCAAGTGAAGAAGCAATAGTAGTAGATTGGGCCTCCTTGACAAACATCTTCATTTTTGATGGATATAGTTTGTTAACCAATATAGACAAAACAAACAACTATGGCATTTGATTATTTGGCTATTTATAAAAGATATCTACTACTCGGCCATAATATGAATGCATCGCTTTTCTTGGTACCATTCTACTATTCATTAATCTTTTTTGAAGATATTTTTGAAATCCAATTGGTCAAAAATGGATTAAAAATATATATTTTTAAATGCCTCTCAATTAGGAAATTGATCCATGGATTGTCGATTATATCATTTAAACGCCGCATCATTCAAGATCGTTGACTGCCAGCTCAACTAAATATTTTCAATTCCATTATTATTGGCTATACATGCAGTCAAGAATTGAGACAAATATTGATTTGGATCTACTCCTAGAAAACCTTTAAAAATAGATAATATGGTTATACTAGTTGTGCGATTGCCCACTGCATCCATTTGGACCACAATTGAGACTGCTGGATCTTCCGCCACCATTGAAGATGATAATATTCTACTCACTTCCTTATTTAAATAAATACTATCTTTTCCAATTTTCTTTTCTAGACTTCCAAGCCTTTATAATTTGTTATTATTATTTGCAAATAAATTTATTGATTGAAATTGACTTGAAAACAACGGATTTTGAAATATGCTAAATTTGCCTTTAATGGCAAGGAATTTATGCCATTTTGAAGAACCAATCTTATTAAAATCGGTTGTATCCACTATTGAGAAAGTATCCAATAGAATATTCAATTCTTTTGTGTTATATTCTCTTTCTATAAATAGACTGAAGAGATACGCTGAGCTATTTTTCAAATTTCTCGTAAGTACTCTTGGCAATTTCTTTAATGGTATATAGGTTTGAAATATTAAAGATCTTTCATATTCTGGGTGTACTTGGATGTGTTGACAAGCATGCAACCATGGTTTAATCCAACTTTGTTGACGCTTCTTTTTTAAATTCTGTTTTTATTCATCTCGTAATAAATTTCTTGCTTGCGCTCTCTCAAGTCTTCCTTTCAACGGGTATATTTTTTTTAGTACGATGTTCTCATTCTTATTAACCATAATCTTTCTTCATATTATTAAAATTGCTTTCCATCTCCAATCTAACTACACATTTGGCTTCACTTTTGAACCGACACCAATTTTAAAACCTCTTTGTTCATTATGCAAAAACTACTTGTTTGGCAATTAATTCCTAACACTCAAAACTATTGTCATTCTCTAACAACGGTGCCAAAAATGTGATTTGTTGTTTTATTTATTCTTCTAATATTACTTAGAATAAACCTGTAAAGGAGAAATTCAAATATGGAGAAAGACTAAATACATGAAATATATTTGTTAAGGTCATACAATTAATCGCTTCTGATTGACAGAGTCTAATGAATACATAAATGATCTAAAACAACTTTGTCCACTTCATGTTTCTACTACTATGTAGTCAAGAATAAACTTTGTAATACTATCTCCCATAATTCTCCTATTGTATTCTCCTGTCTTCTTTTGATCTCATAACAATATCAAGTGATATTACATTGTCTTAACAGACTGCATAGAATCGCTTCACATTCCAATCACTAGAAATAACTTCTCACTAAGAACCCATTCCAAAACTAATTATCTCTCCAATATTCTTTTTCACCACTCAGCTCTTACAACCAATACAACACAACATTCTCATATACAATCAAACTACATTGATATATTCAGTCTTCAACTTCTAATTTGCCACACCAAATTCAATCATCAAACAACTTCAATTTCTTATTCATCCACATATAAATTAAATTTTTTGGTTTCAATATTGCACTTCTCAGTTTACATGGTACGATCAATTGGAATGTATTTCAGATTCTCCACTATAGTCTAATATACAAAAAATAAAAGAAAGAAGTAACACTAAGCTTACCTTGGCTTTCAACTCTTGTAGTTGGGCTCCAATTTCTTCTTCCCTATTCTCTTTATAATAAAGACCAATGTACCAATTGTTATCTCTCCTGCCCTAATCACTTTTCCAACTAACTTCTCTATTTTACCGCCTATACTGGCCAGCCAATGGATTAATCATCCAATTTATCAATTTTTAATCTTTACTCTAATATCAAAATTATCTATTTATTCTATATTTAGATTTAGAATTTTTTAAGAGGATTAAAATTATTAAAAAGATTATTTCTAAATACATCATTTTTATAAATTATAAGATAATTTTAGATTCCAAATAATTTTCTTCTATAGTTAGATGCTTGGTACTTTTTTAAGATATATTTTATATAATTAAATGGATAAAATTAATTTAAATATTTTTTAATATAAAATTTAAATATATTAAAAAATTATACATAGTTTTATTTGTTTATTTTTTTATTTAACTTTTAAAGCAACATAAATTTTATTTATCTATTTAGCTTGTGATATTTTTTTGGTGAATTTTTAAAGTTATTTTTTTTATATTTTTAAAAACAAAAAAATATGATATTATTTTTTATAGTGGTTTTATTAATATTTAGAATATTTTTAATATATAGATTTAAATTTAGCTATATATATATATATATATATATATATATATATATATATTAGATTTACTAAAATATTTTATTTTAGAATTTAAACTTATATTTTAATTATAGTTATAATTTTTTTAATCTTATTTATATTTCTAAGATTTATAATATATAATTAAAGCAAATAGAATAGATACAATTATAATTGCTACACTTTAATTTGAATAATGGTCATATATATCAAGTTCTTCAAGAATTTAAGTTGAATTATTAGTGTAGATTCTTTGTTCAATTTAAATATTAGAATCCTCTCAACCACCTTTATACAAAAGCTCATACTTAAAAAGATATGTGAATAATTAACGCACAATTTAAATTAGAATAAATATATCTATTTATTTATCAAGGACAAGAACTCAAAGAATATAAATAAATAAGTAAGATATATATCAAAGAGAGATGGTATATATATATATATATATATATATATATATATAAGAAAAAACTAGAATGGCTATTGCCAAAGACAAAAATACTAGAAAAAAGTGTTAATAAAAGTGAAAAAGGCTTCACTCTTATTTCCATGTATGCTATCTAATTAAAAAGCTATGTGACAATTCCTTATAGGCCACATAATATGTGTCTAACTTGTAAAATATATGTCTAATTTGTAGAACAAGTTTCTTACATGAGTACTATGTGGCTAATTTGTTGGCCAAGCTTTCAACCTATTAATTACCTACAAATATATATAAGATCAAATCCATAGCTATAAAGCTTCTAAAAAGCTTTGCAATAAGATATCAATAGTTTAATCCACTTTTACATATTTCTACATTGTCAGGATAGAAAGAATTTACCTTAAGAATGCACTAGGCTTCTGGTTGTCACTAATTTCTCAATCAAATGTTAAGATATATAAAAATTCCAAATTTATATAAAGTTATTCTTACAAAGGACAATTATATCAAATGCATAAGCCTCAAGTATTCTAGAATCTCCAAAATGTGGCAAAATATATAAAATCTTTCATTAACCTTAGGGAGGATGTTTTTTAAATTTCAACAATGTTTATTTTTAAATTGGACCATCTACAAGTGCTCAAATTTTATAAAAAGTACTGATGTACTCTTGAAAACTACCACAACAAATTTCAATTGTTAAATCATTACCAATCTTTAGATATTGCTAAAATCCTAACAGTAGCTTCAAATCCTTGTTTACAGATACTTGTATGTTAAATTCTTCATATCTTACAAACTAAATGTCCAAATACTATGAAACTTTGATATATAGCTTTTTAACATAATAATTCACCATCTTGGAAAGTTTTAGATAAAAATTCATTTAGAAGCTTAAGATATGGTAAAAATCATGATTATTAACAAAATGGTCTACTTACTACCTTGGAATTGGATCTGTTGTCTTTAACTTGCAATATCTCTTTCTTTTAGACTCCAAATATAATAAATTTTTTATGCAAGATGTAGATCTTGAAATCACCTCTCTAATTGCACCTTCTAAATTCCAAAAGCTCTTATACAAGTCTTCATATCTTCAAAAGATTGATAATAGGTATGATTTGTATACCTTAACTTCAAGTACCTACTCTTCCTTCATAAAAACTCCAAATCTTCTGATTTTTACATCAAAATTATAATATAAAAAATAAGCTTTTTAAACCTAGCATTTGATTTTTGAATGTCTTTCTTAAATTTTCTAAAATTCTTATTCTTGTTATAGATAGCCTGCTCAAAGCCTATTAAGCATGACTATCAATTAATGAAGATGAAGATCTTCACCCCTTGCCTTCATTCATCCATATCTTACTTTTATCCTTCCAAATAAGCCTCTTAGTAATTTAATTTTTTATCTTTGAGCCTCAATCTCCTTTCAAGGCTTCATACTAAATATTTAGCTCTTATATAATTTAAATGCTATAATCAAAATAAAAAATAAAAAAACCAAAATAAATTTTTTTACACCAAATTCCTTTAATTTAATCTACTAACCATTCTAATACATATCTAGACTTATAAACATATTATATATTTTGATTAGTTTTTATATATTATAAGCAATTATAATACGACAATATATTTTTATTTATTCAAGTAAATATATTAGTAATTATCAATATCCATGATATTATTCCTTCTTCTAAGAGACACATTCTACAAAGAGCTATAAAATTGCTTCATAAATTGATGAAGTTCAAGATCCATCAAATGGTGTTAACAACAAATTTTGATCTTTGTTCTACAAGAAGGTGGTTAATACGTCCCTTCAACCATCAATAATATTCCATACTAGGATAAGAAGACTACCTAGTTATTTGATCATTTTTAAGGCATTCATGACTACCTTCAAATAACACATTTTGTATACTATCAAGTATAATATCTATCTGTAATAATATTAGTTAATACCAAAAGTCTCTTCTCACATCATGGTACCAAACACATTATAACTTGGCATCTATTTGAAAAAAAACATGTCTCTCTTAAGGATCTTCATCACAATTGCAACAACATTCAAGTTGAAACAACCTAAGTGCTTCATCTAATAATTTTACAAATGATAATTCTTGAAATGAATATGTTAATTATTAGTTTTTTATATTTATAAAGAAGTTTTACAAATTGATCTTTGAACTTGTCTCTCCTTCATTTTTACTATCTTATTATCAATAGTTAATCTTTAATTTCAATAAATATTATTAATAAAAAATATACATAAGTTTTAATGTATTTATTAGATTTTCACATTATTCCCATGTTTATTTATTAATATCATATTTATACCAATATATTAGATATTCTAATTTATTTTGGTATCAACTTGAATCTAAGATTTTTTCAACTTAAAATTCTTGATTATTCTTGACTTCTACTAATAGAAGTGGCAATTGTCTTTTTCTTGATATATCTATTGTATGACTCAAGAAGAAATATATAAAAAAATATATAGATCTTCATTGATTCTAATAGATATAATTGATATGCAAGTGAATTGATTTATTTACTAATGGAAAATGGTCCAAGTTTATAATAATCCAACTTGTCATAAGAATAATTAGTTTTAATATTACAATAAAATAACCACATCTTATCACTAATTAAAAATTGAAGTTCTTCCTTTCAATAAACCTCTGTATTGATCTTTTGTTGTCCTTGAATTTCTTTCAATTATACCTTCATTATTATATGTAACTCCAACAAAAAATTTGTCAAATATTTTGTTGTAGGATTATCAACTTTTGAAAAATTAAAAATATCAAACTATAGATTATAATTATAATTAGCATAAAATAGTGATTATTAAATAAAAGAATATATTATATAATTTTAGATAATTTTTACTAATAATAAAAGAATTGACTAATTATCTTAATAGTAATTGATGGTATATTACAGATATTATTCTAACACTTGATTCACTTGCTTTGTTTGTTCATTAATTTGAAGATATAAGGCCAATAATAGTTTTTTATCTACCTTCAATATCTTGAAAAGAATTCTTCAAAATTTGGATACAAATTAAGTCCCTTTGTTTGATATGACATTTCTTGACAATCCATGATAGTAATAGATGTTGTCACAAAAAAATTTAACAATTTCTTTACTTGTGATAGTTTTTGTATATACTACAAAATGTGCCTTTTTGATAAAGTAATCTAATATCATAAATATAAAATTATAAAAGTTTAAAATTAGAAGATCCATAATAAAATTTATAGAAAAAAATGACTATGATTGTTTTAATATAAGTAATGGTTAGAAAAGTCCATAAGATTGATGACAAAAGATCATTGATCTTGAATAAATATTATATAATTGTACAAAATCTTTTACTGCCTTCTATATTTTGGGCCATCAAAAATCTTTTGAAATTAATTCCGAAGTCTTATCATATCTAAATTATCTTGTTATAGGATAATTGTTACAAATTTAAAGTGCATATTGTCATCTAGCATGATCTTCTATCTAAAAATATACTAGATACTTGGCTATGGAGAATTTACTTGAAACTTATTGACAAGAATCTAATAAGTGATTTGTCTTTAATAAAAAGGAAAAATATTTTTGTAAATCCCAATTTCCAATCTTCTATTGCTTTTTGTACGTGCAAGTTATGCTCAAAAGAGTGACAGTAGGTACAATTTTGACACCTTAACTTTGAGTGCTAATATCTCCTTTACAAAAAGTCCAAATTACACAAAATTTGTATCCAAACCATATCCAAAAATCCAAAATTATAGAATCTAGCCTTTGATGTTTGACTCCTTTCAAAAAACAAATCCTAATTCCTAATAAACCCTCAAGCAGCCTCCTTGAAGCCCATTGGGCATGATTTTTGGCCAATAGGAATAGAGACTTCTATCATCCATCTCCATTCATCTACATGGATGGCCTAATGACTCCTTTTTATACTAAAAACCCCTTTCCAATCCTTTTTTTTTAAATAAGATTTATATAATATGTGTTCTAAATACCAAATAAAAGAAATAAATAAGATCTCAAAGATCACCAATGTCTAACAAAGGTGACTTAAGATATATAAAAGTTATTATTAATATAAAATTAACCTCAAAATTACTATTAAAAAAAAATACTTATATAAACCTCACTAATTGTCCTTTTAATCAATTTTTTTTTAAACTAACAACCTAACTATATTTTGTAACCTATAAAAGTCCATTGATATGGCTCTCATTTAGTTCTATAGTAAATTTTATATTAAATATATATATATAATATTTTTATATGGTAGCCAAATCACAACATGACTATGTATCAAGAAATGTTAAATTAACTAGTATTGTTGATTTTGTAACTTGAAGATGAAATTGCTTAGGTTTCAAAAGAATTGTTTGTTATTGATTATAAGCTACTTTTTTTTTTCTTTTGATGCAAGATAAGAGCATCTAAACAAGGCATTTAACAAATCTTGTTGTTTTTTTAGCCAATAAATAATATTGAATATAAATCTTAAAAAGAACATATTTTAATAGACATAAAGATAATTCAATATATATATTAATATAAAATATTTAAAATTCTTATAATTAATATAAATTTTTATTAGATTAGAAGCCCCTTCTAGATAATAACACCATTCTTGAAATAAATCTAAAATTGTAAGAAGTTCTTTGTCATAGATTTCATAATTGATCTCAATTGTTGAAAATTTTCTTGAAAAAAAGTTGCAAGGTGAAATTTGTCATTTACTTCCATTTGTAACAACATTGTACCAAAGGCACAGTTGGATGCATTTGTTTCTATAAAAAATGGTTTAAAAAAATCAACTTAATATAAAATTAATATTACAATAAAAATTATCTTTAAAACTTGAAATGCTATTTCATTTTCTTTGCTCTTCTCAAGTTTGTCTTTATAAGTTGAATGTATAAGTGGAGCTACAACTTAAAAAACGTTCTTGATAAAAATCCAATAATAATTAGAAAAATCCAAAAAATATGGAATGTCTCTTATTGTATTTGAAATTTTTTAATCCATTATAATTTAGATTTTTTTTAGATCCATTATAAGACCATTATTTGAAATAATGTATTTCAAAAAATGAACTTGAATTATATAAAGTATATATTTTTCCATCCTGGCATATAATTTTTCATCTTTAAGTTTTTATAATATACAATGAATATATTGCTTGTATTTTTTTGTATTCTTAAGATACATCAAAATGTCGTGTAGATAGCAAATAATAAAATTGTCTAGAAATTCTTAAAAAATATCATTCATTAGATGTTAAAAAGTAATTGGAGCATTTGTAAGTCCAAAAGGCATGATATTCTATTTAAAACATCCATACCTTGTTAAAAAATAATCTTTTATTTATTTCCTTCTTTGATATATACTAAGTTGTATACTCTTTGTAGATCTATTTTGATATAGATCTTAGCTTGATATAGTTGATCAAGAAGTTCAAATATCAAAAATAGAGGATATTGACTCTTGATAGTTATCTTATTAAACCTTCAATAATCTATATACATCTACAATAATTTATTATTTTTCTTCATAAATAAAATTGAATCTTTTGTTGAAGATTTTGAATGGCATATGAAGTTCTTGGCTAAATTTTCATCAATATATTTCTTAAGTGAAGCTAATTTATTTTACAATAAGCTATAGATTGGTCCAAATTATGATTGAGTCTTTTCTTGAAGATTAATTGAGCAATCATAAGAACAATGCTCTAAAAAAATATTTATAATTTTTTTTTTAAATATATTTTGATATTTCTTTTATTATATTATAAGATTATTTGATATCTTTCTATGATTAGAAATAGGTGCTACATAAATAATAAACAATAATCTTTCTTTTGTAGTATATATAAATATTTTTGCTCCCACAAAAAAAGATTTGGTTATTTTAGACTTATGACCTATTACTTAGTTAGAGATATTATTAGATATACTATTAAAAAAATAAAAATTACAAGAGATCTAATTTATTTAAGAATTATATTTTTCAACCACAATAGATCTAAAATGATTGGATTAGTAGAATATTAAATGATATTAAATATTACTAAGCTATTATGACCATTTATTATCACATCTATAGGAATAGTTTTATGAATAATATCTCTAAAAGATAAAAGTCGACTATTTATGACTTCTATATGTACTAATTTAGTTTTTTTTATTAATGGTATTCTATGATTCTTAATAAAATATTTCATCTAAAAAACAAGTTGAGGCTTGTGATTCTAATAAAGCAAAGATTTCATAATTTGTAGGTCTAAAAAAATATCTATTATAAAATAAGAAGAGGATTTTGAAGAAAAAATAGGACCTTCATTAGTTGTTGCATAAGAATCTAGATGTTGTTGTATTATGTGAAATTTAGCTTGAGAATATATTAGACATTTGGCTATAGAAGAATTTTAACTTATCTTCAAGTTCTTCTAGTAATAAAAAAAAAAAAATGCATGAGGTGTTTAAAAATATACATCTTAGCAATCATGACCTTCTAAAATTTCAAATCAATGTATTTTACTAATATTCTTTAAGCTACTACTAACCTTAATCAAACATCAAATAATCTTTAAACAAATCTTAAACTATCTTAGATAATTTTTATAAAAATCTCAAAATAAATCTATCAACTTTTAATAAAATTTTAATCAAATCTTAAAAATACTATTTAAATCTTAACTAAATTCTAATTAATTTTAAAAAAATCTTATCTAAATTCTAACCAAATTCTAACCAAATCCTAAAAAAATTGTAACTAAATTCTATCTAAATCTTTATCAAATCCTAAAAAAAATTTAATTAAATCTTATCCAAGTCTTAATCAAATCATAAAAAATATTTATTAAATTATAATCAAATCCTAATCAAATTTTAAAGAAATCCTATCCAAATTCTAATCAAATTCTAAAAAAATCTTATTCAAATTATAATCAAATCCTAATTAGCTTTAAAGAATCTTAAAAAATCATGTTCAAAGTATAACCAAATTTTAATTAATTTTAAAGAATCCTATCCAAATCCTAATAAAATCCTAAAGAAATCATAGCTAAATCTTTATAAATCTTAATCAATCCTAAATAAATCTAATAAAAAATTAAAATTTCTATAATTTCTTAATTAATTATCAACTATATTTATAAATTTTTACAATCTTTAAAATCTTAGTTGAAAATATATATAAGAAGTTAAAAAGAATTTCACTTACCAATTGAGAAAAGTCAATAATTTTGTTTGGGAGATGTGCAACATGTCTTTTCTAATCTTAATGATAAATTCTTAGTTTTAATATCTCTTTCATGAACTATTAATTTTCTTCCAAATTTTGTGAAGTTATTGGTATTTATGCCAAATACTTATTTACCAATTTCTACTTTAATTCAATTAGTAGATTATTATAAATCTTAGAAATCTTTATTGCCACTAAAATTTTTAATTTTAAATATCTTAATTCATTTGAATTCTAATCACTTTTAATCTAAATATTCAATTGAGTCCAAATTTATAATATACATCTATCACAACTATATTTACAAATCCACAATATTTCACCTATAGATTTGCTACAAATCTTACAAAATTTTCTAAAATGTGAATCCTTTCTATTTCTCAAAAATCAAAATCATCCAAATCAAATTCTAACTTTGCATAGCTTTTGCAAAGCCAATAAAAACTCAAAATCCTCCAAACAAATTTTTATAGAAACCTATTCAAGCCCACTCTCTACATTTGCATAGGAGGACAATTTTACACCTTGACATCTGGTTTTGACTCTGATTCACAAATTGGCCCTTCTTGGATATTAATCTAAGGTTTATTTAGGTATATTTTGCTGAAAATTATCCTTTATTTTGACCTAAGAATGCATATAGTATTATTTTTGCTAATCAATCTTATTTTGCCTTATTTATGGTCCTACAAAATAAGTAGAATTTATTTTAATAAAAAAAATAGCATAGATTTTTTTTTTTTTTTTTTTTTTTTTTTTTTATTTATGATTTTTAAAATAATTTTTTAATTTATTTTTAATAAAGTCCTTCCAAATTATTAATCTTCATATATTCTTTTATCTAATAGTTGTGTTACAATACAACACTACATGATTCCTATTGTAGCAAACTCATTATTTGACGCATTGTCTTTTTTAGTAGCCATGCTCTTCATTCTGTAGTTGTATAGCTTCTTAGGACAATGTTGAGCAATGTATTTAGATTCTCTATAATATAAATATAATTCTTTTTGATGACATCAAGATTTTTCTTATTTAATAAGAAATTTAAAGCATATTGCATCAATTTGCATATCCTTCATTTTAAAATGTATATGTTGAGAAGGTGTTGGTATAGCAAAATAAGTTATAAAGATATTGTAGTATACTTGTATAATTTTTAAATTAGAATTCAAAAAATTAATTATCATACTTCACAAAAAATTTAATTATTTGACTCAATATTTGAGGATTAGATAAATTTAACATCAATTTTTTTACTTCATGTTGTAATTCATATACAAATTGACTAATAAGTATAAAATCATCCCACTTAATATCAATTGCCAGTTGTCAAAATTGTGAAGCATATATTGATAGTGAACAATTTTTTTGGCATAAGATCTAAATCTTATAGATTGCAATACAAATTGCATCATTCTTTTTATATGTAGATTTAAATTCCACAAAAAAAATCTCAAAGTTATTCAATAATGGATTATATCATTGAAAAAAAATAAAAACAATAATGAGGCAATATTTGAAAGTAATGTTCTAATAAGCTTGACTTATAATCTTAGAATTGGATAGCTTTGAGGTTGAAGTTTAATCACCAATTATATTTGATTGATAAATCTTTAAAATTTTAATTTATACTATTAGACTTTTCAAGTTAGATAATTTTTGATTTTTTAACAATAGTAGTGATGCTTGTAGGATGTTCTACTATAGAAAAAGTTGCTAGTACAAATGTAGATATTGAAGTAGCTTCAACCATTTTTACATCTTCATTTTCAACCAATCTTAATGATGCTTGTGGTAATGAAGTGTATTGATACATTGCAAGTATTAATTCTCTAATTTGTATTTGTATTTATATTTATACTATTATATCTCTTATTTTTATAAACTTGGCCATAATTACACAATAGGAGATAGAAAAAGATAAAATATATTAAAATAAATTCTAAAAATAATATCAATTTAAAAATAAATAATCTATAATTTCTAATATATTTATATCATATTAAAAAAAGAATAATCTATTTTTATTTAAGTAAAATAAAGCTTTAAAATTATAAGTATATTCTAATCAATTTGTCAAAGATAAGAATTCAAAAGTGCTTATTTTTTGTAATTCTACTTATTTAAATAAATATAATTCTACTTATCTAAATAAATATATTAGTAATTATAGATATCTATGATATTATTTAATTCATAGATTTTTTATCTAACAATAGTATGTATAATTATAAAAAATTTATGGAAGTAAATAGAATCATCAATTGCATAATGGTGGTAGAAATTCCAAATTTTATTTAGTTTTATTAAGAATCAATAAAAAAATAATAATAAAAGAAATTAGATGAAGAATCAATTTATCCTACCATTACACCAAGTATAACAGATATCCATATTCACTAGTATATTTACTTGAATAAGTAGAATTAGATAAAAATAAATAAAAATAGATTAAATTATTGATATCTTTTTGAAAAGTTTTTTAAAAGTTTTGTAGACTTTATATGTGTTTATAAGTAATTAATAGGTTAAAAATTTGGCCAACAAGTTGGTCACATATTGTACATGTTAACTACTTATGTAATAAGTTGGTCATATGGCACATATCTCAGAAACTTATCTTACAAGTTAGACATGTGTACCACAAGTTAGTCAAGTATCATATGGCCTATAGAGGTTGTTATATAGATCTTTAATAAATAGTATATATGGAGGCAAGAGTGAGGTCTTTTTCACTCTTGTTAATACCTTCTTTATCTTTTAGTTTTATTTCAAGACTCTCTAGTCTCTTTGTATTTGATAATAGCCATTTTAATTTTTATCTTATATCTATATTTAATTTATCTATTTTTTTTCTTTGAGTGATACAAAAAGATATCACATTTTCAAAGTTTTGTTGTAATTCTTGTCCTTCATAGTTTGATAAGAATACTAACTTATTATACTTAGTTTTTAAAAAAGTGAGTGGATTATCTTAATTTTTAAGATATATTATTATATTTTTAAAGATTTCAGATTATTCAATTTTAAACTATCATTTTTTTTTATTAACATTAATTCTTTTTTTTAAAAAAAATAGACTATCTATCTTTATAAAAGTTTTTATTTGATATTAGATGTTGCAAATTATTCTCCTCTAATTTGACATGTGGATTTGTTAACACCATTTATTACAAAGATAGAAGAAAAATAAATTATAGATGCTATATTTGGTAGAAGTGAGAATAAAATTATAATTATTACAAACTTTTATAAGCTTTTTAATATTCTTTGAGAAAAAATTCCACATATTAGCAATGTCAATTATAGAAGCACTATTCCTACGCTTATAAAAGAAGTCAATAATGAGGTCTAATGTTTATACTAAGAAGTTGTGTAATTGAGAGAAGCAAGTAGATCAACCTCATAAGTGAATTCAAAATTTTTTGCTATTATAAATATAAAAGAATCAAAGATTAATATGCCAAAAAAGTTTGATAGAACTAGACCAAAATTTCAAGGATTTCTACAATAAGTCAAGCTCTTTTTAAGATTATATCTTTTTAAATACCTTGACAAAATTACTCAAGTTGAATTTATAGACACACTTCTATTCAAAAGTGCTTATTTTTTATTTTCACCTTAGATGGAAAATAATTCACAACTTCTATACAACTTAATTTTATTCTTAAAAATATTTATGGCTATATATGCAAAAAGCAATTAAAAAAGATAGCAAAAAAAAAATTCTAATCTTTGTGACAAGGGTTACATTTATCGACCATTTATGTTGTTAAATTCCAACAACTTGCTTGCAATATGGATTAATATAATAAAGCTCTTATCATTCAATTTTGATATGGTTTAAAAAATAATATTAAAGATCTATTATTAATAATATTAAAAATAGACTTATTAAAATAATTTATTCTTTAAGTAATTGTATACAACAATTAACTCTTTGAAAGGGCCAAAAACAAAGATTCGATTGAAAAAGAAAAATCAAGTTGTAAAAATAATTTCCAAATTTTCAAAAATCTATTCATCAAGGTTAAAATCTATACAAACTGATACAACTCAATTCAAGAGACTTACATTAGAAAAAAACAAAAAACAAAAAACAAACATTGTTGTAAAAAATTATGTTTATACTATAGAAAAATAGTTCAGAAAGCATAAGACTGTCATATCAAATCAACACGATTCAAGGTATGAAGTATAAATTCAAATATGGAAAAGTCAAAAAATAAAGATATCTAGTTGCAATAGAGATCTTATAGCTAAACAATTCTAAACCACAACTATCAAATATAAATCTCATATTACTATCAAATCTTACTCATTATTTTAAATTTCATACATTTATTATAATTTCAAATCATAAATTTCTAATTTAAGTACTTTTAGATATCAAAGTCTCAACATGTTTTTATAAAGAAAGACTTTATATTGCAATAAAAATTAATAGTTTTAAAAAAGATTTGATGAGCTCTAATAGAAATCATTGGTGGATAACCACTTATATTTAGAAATATCATAGAAGAAATCAAATCATTGAAAGTGGCAATAAGAGATTAAGTATTTGATATTATCTTCAATATTATTTAATATCTTTTAAATCTAGTGATACTTGACCTTCTTTGGTTTAAATTATATAATATTAATATTAATTAGAGATTATAAAAGATTATTTTCAAGATCTAGTCTAAATACTAACAAATCATTTTGACTTTTATTTATAGGAGCTAAAATATTTATGCAAGTTGCAAAAAATAGAGATCTATCTGCTATTTTTATAACACCAAGTTTTTATTCAAATATAGGTTGTAATAAAATCTTAAAATAATATAAAGAATATTAAGATGTCTTTGAAAAAGAAGAATGCTGATATATTATCAAAATACTAATCTTATGACTATGCAATTGATCTTCAAAAAATAGCTCAACCACCATTTAGACCAATTTACAAGTTATTGCAAAATAAACTTGCTGCTCTAAAAGAATATATTAATAAAAATCTTACAAAGAATTTTATTAAACATTCAAAATTTCTTGTAGATGCACCAATTGTCTTTGTAAAGAAAAAAGATAGATCTTTGCCAATGTATATAGATTATCATGGACTCAACAAACTAACCATTAAAAATTCTTATTCTTTACCTTTGATATTAGGACTCTTTGATCAATTAAGTAAAGCAAAGATCTATATTAAGATAGATCTATGAGAAGTCCATAATTTGATGTATATTAAAGAAGGAGATGAATGGAAGATTATATTTCAAATTAGGTATGGCCATTTTAAAAACAATGTCATGCCTTTTGGACTTATAAATATTCCAATCACTTTCTAATATTTAATAAATGATTTATTTCATGAATATCTAGATAATTTTGTCATATATTATTTGGACAACATTCTTATCTATTCCAAGAATATAAAAGAATATGAACAATATATTTGCCTAGTACTACAAAAACTTAGAGATGCAAGAATATATGCCAAGATGGTTTTTTCTTAATTCTTTAGTTTACTGCCTATACTTTAAGAATGATGTCTTTTAAAGAAAATTAACTTCAAATAATCTAATTATTACTTTAATTAATCACCATCTAATTTTTTTGTTAGGCTAATTATTTATGATTTTTTTAATTCAATTATAGATTGCTTGATATAGTATATATTACAAAGTTAATTTGTATATACAATATAGTTGTTTAAAAGTGCTAAGTTCTCTTATCATAATATTCTTATTTTAGATTTTTTGATAATTAAAAAATTTATAAAAGTTAATCAAAATTTTAATATCCATTGCCTATTTACATATTATATATCATAGTATAAGGTAGTCAACATATCATTTGTATATGACTTTCAGAATTTTATTAGAGTAATAGAAAATAAATTATATTCTCAATAAAATCTCTCTAATACTTAGCTTTTGTAAAGAATGCAAAATAAAAAGTTACAAAAAATAGAGACAAATACTTGTGATCTTTCTAAAATTTTATTTTTTATATAAGATTTGCATATTTGTACCACACCTAGTTGTAAAATTGCTTAAAACTATAATTTAAAAAGAGCCCATTTCACTAGTATTGTAGATTTAAAGATGTGGAGAAAATTGCTATAATATTTAAGTATTTTATATTAACACATGTTTGAAATCATTGCCAAGCCTATTGGAGCATGTTTTTGTTATGATATTGTGTTGTAATATAGCTATAGAGTGAAAGACCAAAAGAAATCATATATTATAGAAGAGCTTAATTGAAAACTTAATAACAATATTATTTTAAAAAATATAAATAAAAAATAAGGAGGTAATAAAAATATTTAATATTAATACTATCTTTTTATAAAAAAGACTTCTATTTACTTTGTAGGACCATAAATAAGATAAAATAAGGTAGATTAATAAAAATAATACTATAGGCATCTTCAAATTAAAAAAAATGATAGTTTCTAGCAAAACTTAGTTAAAAAAATCTTAGTTTAATACGGAAAGAAGGCCAATTTTGAACCAAGATTAAAACCAAATCATAAGGCACAAAATTATGTGCCTATAATAGATTGGAGGTTCTTTTATTGGTCAAAAAGTAAGGTTAGAAAGCAAACTTAATAGAATTTTTTAAGTGTTGATTTTAAGCTTTTTGAATTTTTAATGACTTTGTAAGAGCTATACAAAGTCAAGGTTCTATTTGGATATTATTTATTATTGAAAGATAAAGTGGATTCTCATTTTAGAAAATTTTATGAATTTTATAGTAAATCTATAAATAAAAATTTATAAATTTATAAATATAATTGTGATAAATATGTTTTATAAACCTTAACTTAATTAAATGGTTAGATCAAAGATTATTAGAATTTAAGTAGACTAAGATCTTAAGAATTGGATTTTGAAGATTTTAAATAATTTACTAATTAAATTAGAATGAATTTTATTTAAATTAATAGTTGGCTTAATTTTTAATATTTCAATAAAATTTTAAAATATGTAAAGGATACAAAAAGGAGCTATTGATGCTAGAAGATTAATATCAAGATTGGAGAAAGAAGACAACTGATAGCTAAATGAATTAGGAACTTTTTCTCCCAACATATAAATTTAAATCTCTTCAAATTATGTGTGCTTGTTGTTAATTAGTATATCAAGAAGTATACAAATTTTGAATGAAGATCAATGATTAATTTAATAATTATTGAAGTTTTAAATCTGCTATAGGATTTGATTAGGATTTTGTTAAAATTTACTTAGGATTTTTTCGGAAATTTATTAAGATTGGTTAGGATTTGATTAAAATTTATTTAGAATATCTTTATGATTTTATTAGGATTTTTTTAGGATTTATTTAAGATATCTTTAGGATTTCATTGAAGCTAGTTAAGATTTGATTAGGATTTACTTAGAATATCTTTAGGATTTTATTAGGATTTGATTAAGATTTAATTGAGATTTGATTAAGATTTTTTTAAGATTTATTTATGATTTCATTGAAATTAAATTAAGATTTATTTATGATTTTTTTAAAGTTGACTAGGATTTGGTTAGGATTTTTTAAAGATTTTTTTATGATTTAATTAAGACTGTTAAAGATTCAATTGAGATTTATTTAAAATTTTATTAAGATTTTTAGATTCTTAGTTAATTGTAAAATACAAATTTATCTTCTATAATCAAATATTTGGTATATTCTCAAAAAAGACAACATATAATATAATAATAATTTTTATTTAATATTATATATCTTCTTGGAAAATAATAAGCCTTGTTAAATACCTTGTCTAGATATTCTTATCTTGTACCAAAAGAAGGTAATACAATACAAGAATAACAATAAACTTTTCTTTTGAAATCAAAACAATTACACCTTTAAGCCATTAAGTCAATAATTCTAGTTGACACCACTCTTTTTAATAAATTTTGTTCAAGTATATTGATATACCCTCTTATTTTTAATATTAAAAATAACCTTCATGATGACTTTGATAAATTTAATTTCAAAAAAAACCTATTTCATTATAAAAGATATTTATATATTTCCAAAGATCAAATAAAATTACATGCATTATAATCATTGTTAGGGACATACACTTTGGAGGTTCATAGAACCTTCTAGAATATTATAAAACTTCTTGAATTAATAAAAGTCACTTGACAAGCTTCTTAGTTGATGAAAGTAGCTCAAGAAGCTTTCTACTTAGTACAAAGAGCTCAAGAAGCTTTCCAATTTGTAGAAGCTACTCAAGAAGCTTCTTAGTTTGATAGAAGCTGCTCAAAAAGTATCCTAGATAGAAGTATATATAGGAGTCAAGGCTAAAGAATTCTTTAGTCTTGACAATCTATCTCTTTGAATTTTAGCTCCCCTTTCTTGGTGTTGTTTGTGTATTTATGTGGTTAATTCAAATTCTTATTGGTTTCTTCTTGAAACCTTGTCCTAGTTCAAGTCTCTTACTTTGTATTCTCGTATCCTTGACAATTTGTCAAGACTGATCTCATCTTCAATATTAGAGTTGGATCCTTCTTATCAGAGAGTAGATTACTTCTCTACTCAAAGGTAAACCAATGTTTTAGAGGTTGTGGATTACCTTCCTCTAAATTGATATTTTCTTTATTACAATATTGGAGCTTTGTCCATGTTGTGAGAGAATGGATCACCCCTCTCCTTGAAGATCTTAAAGCATTTTAGAGGTTATAAATTATCCTCATCTAAACTGATATTATTTTTTTATAGATTTTTTTTTTTTTTTTCTTACAATAGTTAGAAGTTAAGATATTAGTATGACCAAATCTTCTAAGTTCAAGTTAGATGCCATTATAAGTACTCTTACTACTTTATCTGCTAGAACTATAGAAATTAAAAGGATTATTACAAAACTTTATAATAATATAACATCGAGAGTGCTACAATCTAGACTGCACCCACTTCTAATTTCTATACTTCAGGATGTAGTATTATCTATGCTATATGAAGAAAATCTACCTGTTCAATAACGTAAGGAGCCT
Organism: Physcomitrellopsis africana; assembly: GCA_036785485.1. Classification (NCBI taxonomy): domain Eukaryota; kingdom Viridiplantae; phylum Streptophyta; class Bryopsida; order Funariales; family Funariaceae; genus Physcomitrellopsis; species Physcomitrellopsis africana. The sequence goes on from JAWRVF010001313.1 coordinate 70,710, forward strand.
CAAATAAGTCTTTCAAAGAAATATGATGGTATGCATTTAAAGTTTTGAGGATTTATCAACCAAATTTGATTAATAACAGTCCTACAATGTGATACTTATCTGAAAAAAGAATCACAAGTTGAATTAGTTGGCACCTTGTTTACAAAACAAGCATTATCATAGTTTGCTCTCTTATTTGAAAATAAATCACTAATTTTGAATAATTTTGAAGTTTTCATGGAAGCATTTGTAGAAACATTTGGAGTATATAACAAGGTTCATTAGGCAACAGCTAAGATCTAAGTATTGTCTTAAGGGATGTACTTTGCATCAATCTATGCATCCAATTTTAGTCAATTAACATACAATATCAATTGGGATAAAAAAGTCTTAATGAGCCAATTCTATTGGAGATTAAAAGATTATATGAAAGATTTATTATTATCACTTCCAAATTTGCAATTATTCAATGAAGCCATTAGCCAAGTTGTAAAATATAATAATTGACTATTTCAACATCGTCAAGATCAATGTTCATGGGCTTTATTAAAATAACATACAATCTGGCATATTCTTATTATATCAATAAGCATTCTGAATTCACACTAAAAAATAAGAGATATATAACTTGATATAATACGTTTTAAATCTCTTAGTCCATAAAAAAAGAAGTGTTGGATGGAAGAAGGTCTATACTTGTATTGTGGTGAAAAAGGCCATAAGGTTGACAATTGCCCAAAGAAACAAAATCAACATATTACAAAAACTAAGAATACAATTGTTCACAAAAATGACAATCTTCAGTCATAATAGAAATTGTGCAATTAGATAATCCAACATTACAAAATTATTTAAGTTCCTCTCTTTCTGCTCAACCTGCTCATTATTTTATAATTCTTTTATATTTTGGCCTTCAAAAGCTTCAAACGACCGCCTTGTTAGATTCAAAGGCATCTGCTTGTTTTTTACATAAAGCATTCATTAAGCTTCATAAAATTCTTTTAGTATAGAAATCCAAACCTATTTATATAGAAATAATAGATGGATGATCTTTATCCTCTGATAGTATCACCAATGAAATCATGCCTATAGAAAAGTTGTTTAAAGATTATAGAAGCCAAATTATATCCAATATTATTAGGATTTCTTTGGATCATATTATTTTTGGACTATCTTGATTGAAAAAACATAATTTATCTATAGATTGGAGGTTGCAAAGAATAACATTTTTGATAAAAATCATTGCAAAAAAACCTTGTAAAAAGTCACAAATTGATAAGCCTTTATTTATTGGAGTAAGGATTTTTATAAGATCAGCCAAAGAAGGTATATCATTTGTTATTTATGCGATTCTAATTAAAGAAGATATGACTTCATTAGCAAGTATTCTAAAATAATATAGCAAATTTTAAAATATTTTTTAAAAAAAAGATATTGATATATTATTAGAATATCGACCATATGATTGTGTTATAGATCTTCAAGAAAGAACGCAACTATCTTTTGGCCTAATCTATAATTTTTTTCTAAATGAGCTTTTGGCACTGTAAAAAGATTATATTGATTAAAATCTTGTAAAGAACTTCATCAGGCATTCAAAATCTCCAGTAGGTGCATCTATATTTTTTATAAAGAAGAAGGATGGTTCCTTGCGTATGTGTGTTGATTATTGGGAATTGAATAAGATAATGGTAAAAAATTGTTATCCACTATTATTAATTTTAATACTTTTGGAAAAACTTGGCTAAGTCAAGATCTATATTAAAATAGATCTTCGTAGAGTATACAACCTAGTACAAATTAAGGAGGGAAATGAATAGAAGACCACATTTTAGACAAAGTATGGACATTTTGAATATAATGTCATGCCCTTTGGATTAACAAATACACCCACTATCTTTTAGCACTTAATAAATAATATCTTTTGAGAGCATCTAAACAAGTTTGTCATGATCTATCTTGATGATATCTTGATCTATTTGAAAAATTTGAAAGAACATAAGAGGCATATCAAGTTGGTATTACAAAAGCTGCGAGATATAGGTTTGTATGCCAAACCTGAGAAATGCATATTTCATCAACTTAAGATGGAATTTTTGGGATACATCATATCTATTGAAAGTTTGATAATAGATCCTAAGAAGATAAAGGTAGTTATATAATGGACCGTTTTGAAGATTATGAAAGACCTACAATTTTTTTTTGGATTTATACTTCTATTAGATCCTTATCAAAAATTATTCTCAAATTGCTACCCTTCTTACTTGATTGACATATAAGAACAAGTTAGAATCGTGGCCTTAAGCAGAAAAGACATTCCAAGACCTCAAGTCGGCATTTACTACAACTCAAATCTTAGTACATCCAGACTTTACAAAAGTATTTTACATGGAGATTGATGCTTCAGATTTTACACTAAGGGCTGTACTTTTATAAATGGATATAGACAATAAATTCCATCCTGTTATATTTTATTTTCAAAAATTCTCTATTGTCAAAATTAATTATAAAATCTACAATAAAGAACTTCTTGCTATTATGGATTCTTTTGAAGAATGGCATCATTTTCTTGAAGGAGCAATGCATCCATTGTCGTACTGCATTTACGTGCAGTAAATAAAAATATTATATATCTTATATCTATTGTTAATACATGTGTGAGTGCTAGATGTTATTTTAGAAGATATTATAAAGAGAGGATTTATTATAGCCACTTATTTAGTGAATTAAGATGGCTATTTGTTTTGTTCCTACCTTATTTATATCCTAGAATAGACTCTTTTGTAATTAGAAGAAAGATAAAGGTTGTTTTACCTTTCTTGTTGATTTTTGAGGTAGAATGGACCTTGTGAGGGATAAGAAAGAAGAGCATGGGGTGAATAGGGCCTGTCTAATAGGATTTGGCTACCCATGTGGGCGTCTCATAGTCTAATATGGAAGGAAAGGGAGATATACTCCTCTTGCTAGACCGAGGGTTGGGGGCAATTTTGAATGGTGAATTTTAGAGAAAGATAGCTCCGAGGAAATAGAAGGGTTTGTAATGAAAATTAATAGGTGTGTTCTTCAAGTTGTGAGGATTCTAGAACCTATTCACTTGCTTGTTTTGGAGTTGTGAGAAAAACATTATGCTTGTTTTAGTAGAGTAGGGTTTGCTGCCACCTGACGAAGAGGGGCAGAATCTTCGAGCTACTACTGCAAGTTTGATTTCAACTCTTTCTTAGTGAAATTTATAGAGAGTGTGGAAAATTGTGCTAGATTTCTATCAAGACATCTCTTGTAGCATTTGGAGTTGGAGAGCAAAAGTTGTGAGCTTGAGAGTGGGAAAGGGTTTGCTGCCACCCAATGAAGACGGGCAGAGACTTTGTTCAACCACCCAACTCGGACAGTCTCTTCAATCTTTTTGATATTTTAGGTGCTTATAGTAGCTTGTGTAAGCTTTCTATAAAAATAAATATCAATACATTTGAAGCTTTGATGAAAGTTTTATAAGCCGTGAAGTATCAAAGAGGGCAAATTGTTGCTAGGGTTTGAAGAGTAGAATCAACTAGCTACAAAATCTGGAGTTTGAGAGGCATGCATGCGAAATTTCAGAATAAGTTAGATGACAAAGTGAGCTTTCTAAAAAGCTATTGCATGTCCAATTTGAAGAAGGGAAGTGATCACAACAAAGGCTGAAGTGAAGAGGAGCTTTGCTGCCTTTGCATTTGCTTGGAAATTTTAGTGCCTACTTCTTTTAGCCATAACTTTTAAATGGTAAGTCATCTATTTGTGAAATTTTGATATGTTTTACAATGGATTATTGGCTTTCCATAGGCTATAAGCACGCTTGATTTGACCTTTAGATGAATTTTTAGTAATATATTTAGTTTCAGCTTGTTGTATAACTTGTATTCCTCATATGCGGTTGTATTTTGAGGTATACTTGAATACATATACACTTTGCTTATATCTTTTATACAAGTATATATACTTGTATTTATATCAAGTATTTATATAAGTATTTTATAAGTATTATATATAATATTTATATAAGTATTTGTACAAGTATTTATACAAGGATTATACCAAGGATTATATAAGTATTTATATAAGGATTATACCAAGGATTATATAAGTATTTATACAAGTATTTATATAAGTATTATTCAAGGATTTATACTTTATATTTGTACAAGACTTGTACAAGTATAATACAAGTACAACTTGAAAGCTTGAACGAATATTGTGCAAGTATAGAACATACTTGCACGGCTTCCTCTCATGTTCCTTGCTAATTTTAGTAGCAGCTAGGAACCCGGCGTTTTTCCAAGGCGAATTCTCTCTATCCGACACTGTGACTATAAATATAGATCACAAGAACTTAGAATATTTTATGTCAGCTCAGATTTTTAATTATGGCCAAATTCAATGGAATATATCCCTATCTCAATTTAACTTTATTATCACTTATCAACATGGAAAGCAAGGAGGATTGTTTGATGCTTTATCAAAGAGATCATATCTTGTATCAAGGATAGAAGAGGCAGTGTTTGATCAACAATATACAACTTTATTGAAACCAAAGCAATTTCACCTTTGTGCCACTATTACATTGGCGCCTATTGATTCTAATGTCTTCAATGAGGTGTGTGTTGCAACCACTAATGATGCTTTGGCCCTTGATGTCAAGCATCGCCTTAAAAAAATATTGACAAGTTCAAACTTGAAGTAGACCTTTTATACTTTGAAAAATATTCATATATCCTAGAAGGACCAACACAATTGTGTGTTCTTCAATCTCGCTATGATTTTCTAATTGCAGATCACTTTTGAATTAAATAGACCTTAGAACTTATTTCTTGAGATTTTTGGTGGCTTCAAATAAGAAAGGCGATGAGAGACTTTGTGCTTTCTTGTAATATTTGTTCAAGGTCCAAAAATCTTTGACATCATTCTTATAGATTCTTACAATCCTTGCTTGTTCTAAGACAATTATGGTCTTTTATCTTGATGAATTTCATCATAGATCTATTGCCATTCAATTCATTGGATAACATCCTTATGGTAGTTGATCAACTCACAAAGATGGCTCATTTTATTCTTTGTAAGAAGACTATGTTTAGTGAAGAAATAGTAAGGCTCTTTTTTGATAATATATATCAATATTATCGCCTACTAGATGATATCATATCTGATCAAAGATCCTAATTCATATCTAAGTTTAAAAAATACCTTTTTAAAATATTAAAGGTGGATAGAAACCTTTCTTCAGCTTTCTGCCCTCAAATTGATAGCCAAATAAAATAAATTAATGAAGTTTTTAAGCAGTATTTATGATGCAACATCAACTATCTGATTTATCCTTGAAGATATTTTTAATTGCTATAGATGTATTGGAGGAATGAGGGCTGACAGAAGGAAATTAGATGCTACTGAAGCTAAAAGCTTTTTTGAAAGATATGGAATGAAGCTAAAATTTATAATTGCCTATAATCCAAAAGCAAATGGAAAGAGTGAAAGAGGCCACCCACCAATCATACATGCATTAGTTAAAGCTTGTAAAGGCAATTCAAAGAAATGGCCAAGGCTACTACCATTTGCTTTATGGGCCAATAAAACCATCCATAGTACAGTTATAGGATACATACCAGTTGAATTAATGTTAGGTTAAAAGTCCATTATGCCAATAGAAGAATCTATGCCTACATGGTTATTTTTATCTTGAAAAGATGGCATATCTTGTGAAAGACTTTTGGAATTCCAGATCCAACAAATTGATAGACTATCAGAAGACCACCGGTTGGCATTAGACAGGTTGAAAGCAGCAAGACTGGAAAAAAAAGAAAGATTTGATCAAACTCATCGATTGCTTTTGAAACCAATTTTGGAAGGTGATTGGATAGTAGTTTATGACAATATTTTAGACCACCAACATAGTATGCAAAGAAAGTTTTCTCGAAGATAGTTTGGACGGTATATTGTTGTAATTACACATGACAATGGAACTTACTCACTTTGAGAATTAGATAGAACATCCATTTGGATTCCAATAGCAAAAAAATGAGTGAAAGCTTTTTGAAGAAGAAATATAAATTGTCTACCTAAAGATTTTGAAATATACGTATCTGATGAACAATGGAACCAAGAAAATAAAGAGATTCAAGAGCAAGACAAATAGGATGAAGGGTGAATGGTGGCACATGTCGGAGGATGTACAGGTTTGGAAGGAATGCATGTTGTAAAATAAATACATCCATGTATAAAAACCTTGCTTTACTTTCTTTTCTTTAATATTTTATTAAGTTCTTTCTTTTTTCTTACCAATCTAAGTTTTTTATATAGTTTTGGGAAAATTTTCTTACTTTCTTTCTTTTTCTTTGGCTAAATTTTTATTTTATCTTCAATCTTAATTTTAACTTTGATTTAGCCTTGAAACTTTCTTTTATTTCTTTTAATTTTTTTCCAATCTTAGGTTTTAATAGATTCAAGGTTATATTTGTAGATATAAGGAGTTTTGACTTTGAGGTTGAATTTAGGATTTTACTAAGGATAAATGGAGATTTGGATGTCAATAGTAGGATGCCATTAATAGTGCTGACTTAGAAGATTAGATTTGGTGTTTTTATAACTTTAAACTATTGGTTGTTGACTTGGACTTTGAAGATCTTGGTTGGGACTTCTTTGACGAACTCAGAAGAAAAGAAGATAGAGCTTTTTGGCAAGTCTAGGGAGGTATTCAAAGAGAACTTCTTCTTGGCATGAGTTTAGGTGGTAGAAACGCATGATTCGGAACTTAGATATGAGAGTTATGCTTATTTGAACTTAGGCTACTAATATGATATCTATTGTCATTTTTCTAAGTATATTAGGAGTTTTAAGATACTAGCAAGAAATTGGGAAGTTGGATTAGAAACTAGACTTTAAGCTTAATATTTTACATCCAAAAATTGATAGAAATGAGTCTAGAACAAGTGAGATAAAGCTAGTTAAAACCAGCAAGCTAAACTAGGATTTTGAAGAAGTTAGATAAATAGAAGGGTTTGCTTTAAGCCAGAACTTGAATTTCAAGATGAATTTGAAGCTCATTTTTTGTATACATATCTTTTTTACTATAAAGAGTCTATGTCTAAAATCTCATATCAATTGAAACTTTGATTAGGGAGAAATGACAAATTTTATTCTCAAGTGTCTAGGATTTTGACTTTGAGAGTACTTGTTAAAGATTTGGTGATACCAGTCATTTAACACTGAATTTGGATTGGAAATTTTGTGTGATGATGATCAAAGATGTAAGTTTTATGCTTCCAAATTTTGAGCTTATTTAAATAATTGGATCTTGAAATATGAATTTTTAAGTTTCTAATTTGATTTTTGCTTTTAAAATCACCTGCTAATATTTGGTGATATCTGACAATTGGTAATGAATTCATAGCTCAAAAATTTTGAAACAATGATTAAAGATATAAAATTTGTATTTCCAAATTTTGAGCTTATTTAAATAATTGGATCTTGAAATATGAATTTTCAAGTTTTCAATTTGGTTTTGGCTTTTAAAGTCACCTGCTAATATTTTGGTGATATCTGACGATTGGTAATGAATTCACAATTCAAAAATTTTGTGACAATGATCAAAGGTATAAAATTTGTATTTCCAAATTTTGAGCTTATTTAAACAACTGGATCTAAAAATATGAATTTTCAAGTTTCTGATCTGGTTTTGACTTATAAAATTACTTGCTAATATTTAATGATATATGGTGATTGGTAATAAATTCACGGTTGAGAATTTTTATGAAAATGACTAAAGAAATAAATTTTATATTTCCAAAATTTGAACTTATTTAAATGGCTGGATCTTGATTTATAAATTTTCAAGCTTTTGGTTTGTTGGTTTATTACACACATGGTTTTGTGATTATAAAAAGAAAAACTTAAGAAGATTTGTGCATATTGGATCCAACTTGATTGCAAAGAGGGACCTTGTGTCTATCCAAAGTGGACTTTTGACATGACAATGGATAACAAAATATATAGCTTTATTAATACAATGTATCCTTGATTTTTTACGTATTTAAAAAGGCTTTCAAAGGTATGAACTCTTTTTAGAATTTGTTGCTAGAGAAGAGGGTGATGTTAGGGACATACACTTTAGAGATTCACAAAATCTTCTAGAACATTCTAGAATTTTTTAAGTTAGTGAAAGTTGATTGAGAAGCTTCCTAGTTGGTGAAAGTAGCTTGAAAAGCTTCCTAATTAGTAGAAAGAACTTAAGAAGCTTCCCATTTGGTAGAAGCTATTCGAGAATCTTCTTTATTTGATGGAAGCCATTGAAAAAGTGTTTTAGATAGGAATATATATAGGAATCAAGACTAAAGAGTTCTTCACTCTTAACAATACATCTCTTGGCGTTCTAGCTCACCTTTCTTGATATTGTTTATATACTCATCTAATTAATTCAAATTGTTGTTGGTTTCTTCTTGAAATCTTGTCCTACTTTAAGTCTCTTATTCTATATTCTCTTGTCTTTGACAAGCATAATATAACTTTTCAACAACAAACTATTTTGGATATAATAAAACTTTAAAATTTATTACAAGAAATTTTTAGTGGCCTCAAATATGAAAAGAAATAAAAGAATTTGTTCAATCATATGATACTTGTCTTAGAATAAAAATTCTATGTCATCATATTAGGAATATATATTTTAAAATTTCACAAAACCTTCTAAAATATTCTAGAGATTTTTTAGTTAATAGAAAGAGCTTGAAAAGCTTCAAAATTAATAAAAGTTGCTCAAGAAGCTTCTTAGTTTGAAGAAAGTTATTCAAAAAGCTTCCTAATTTAAAGAAAGTTATTCAAAAAGCTTTTTAAATAAGAATATATAATAGAATTAAGGCTAAAGAATTCTTCACTCTTGATAATGCATCTTTTGGAATTCTAGCTCACCTTTCTTGATATTGTTCATATATTTATTTAGATAATTCAAATCCTTGTTGATTTCTTCTTAAAACCTCTTTCTAATTTAAATCTCTTATTCTATAATCTTGCATCTTTGATAGTTTGTTAAGATTGCCCTCATCTTAAATATCAAAGTTGTATCATTTTTGTTAAAGAGTGGATTATCCTTCTTTTTGAAGATATACTAGCACTTTAGAGGTTGTAGAAAATCCTCCTCTAAATTAATATTTCCTTCATTATAATATTGGAGTTTTATTCTTTGATGTGAGAAAGTAGATCACTCCTCTCTTTGAAAGTCTTAAGGTATTTTAGAGGTTGGAGATTATCTTTTTTTAAATTGATATTATTTTTTTATAAACTCATTTCTTTTTTTTTTTAGATGTTGAAGGTTAAGACATTAGAATGACTAAATCTTTCGAGTCTAAATTAGATGCCATCATAAAAGCTCTTATTACTTTATCTACTAAGACTATGGAGATTGAAGGGATTGTTGCAAAATTTCATAATAATACAATATTTGAAGTTCTACAATCTAGATTGCATCCGCTTCCAACTTTTATACTTCAAGATGTAGTACTACCTATATTGTGATAAGAAAATCTATATATTCAGCAACATAAAGGACCTCAAGTTAGTCTTTTAAAAAAATATAATGGTATGTATTATAGTAATATATTGCTTATAGTATGTAAAAACTAATCAAAATAAGTAATAGATTTACTTTGTTTAGTATGTGTTAAAATGATTAAAAAAATATTTAAAAGAGCTGATATAAAAAAATTAATTTTGATTTTTTATTTATTTTGATTATGGCATTTAAATTATATAGGACCTAAATATTTAATATAAAGCCTTGAAAGGAGATTAAAGTCCAAAGATAAAAAATCAAACTACTAGGAGGCTTATTTGGAGGGATGCAAATAAAATATGGACAGATGAAGACAAGAGGTGAAGATCTTCATCTTCATTGATTGATGGACATATCTAATAGGCTTTGAGCAAGCTGTCTACAATAACAATAAAGATTTTGGCAATTTTAGAAAAGGCATTCAAAAATTAGATATTATAATTAGAAATTTTATTTTTTATATTATAATTTCAATATAAAAATTGAAAGATTTTGAATTTTTATGAAGGAAGAATAGGCACTTGAAATTAAGGTGTGCAAATCATGCCTATTATCACTCATTTGAAAATACGAGGAGTTGTACAAGAGCTTTTGGAGATTAGAAGATGCAATTAGAGAGGTTATTTTAAGATCTATATCTTGTATAAAAGAATTATTATATTTGAATGCAGAAGAAGGAGATATTAGAAGTTGAAGATAGCAAATCCAATTCCAATGTAGTAAATAGACCATTTTATTGATAATGATAATTTCCGCCATATCTTGAGCTTTCAATTAAATTTTTATCTAAATTTTTTTAAGAAGGTGAATTATTATATTAAGAAGCTACATACCAAATTTTCATGGCATTTGGGCATTTAGTTTTGTGAAATATGAAGAATTTAGCACACAAGTATTTATAAATAAGGATTTGAAGCTATTGTTAGGATTTTGGCAATATCTAAAGATAAAAAATGAATCAATAATTGAAATTTGTTGTGATAGTTGTTAAAATATATTAGTCCTTTATGTAAAATGTGAAGACTTATGAATAATTTGATTTAAAGTTATACACTGTTGAAGTTTGAAAAAAATCCCCTTTAAGGTTAATGAAGGATTTATTATATTTTGCTACATTTTGGAGATTCTAGGATACTTGAGGCTTGTGTATTTAATATAATGACTCTTTTTAAAGATCATTTTATATAAATTTGGAATTTTTATTTATCTTAATACTTGATTGAGAAATCAGGGATAGACAAAAGTTTAATGCTTTTCTGAGACAAACTCTCTCTACCTTGACAATATCTAAAGTTCAAAGGATTTGTCAACCAAATATGATTGATAATGATTTTATAACCTAATAATTATTCAACAAAAGAATCATGAATTGGATTAGTTAGCACCTTGTTTACGGGGCAATCATTATTGTGATTTATTCCCTAGTTTGAAAAGAGATAACCAATTTTAAGTAACTTTGAAGCATTTATGGAAGCATTTGTGGAAACATTTAGAGATCATGACAAGGCTCATTGAGCAACATCCAAGCTCTGAGCATTGTAATAAAAGACATACTTTGCATTAGTCTATATATTCAATTTTAGGCAACTAATGTACGACATCAATTAAAATAATAAAACCTTGGTGAGTCAATTCTATTGGGAATTGAGAGACAATATAAAAGATTTTTTATTATCACTTTTAGATTTAGAATTACTCAATGAAGCCATTATCATACTGTAATTTCTTATAATATGTAAAAATCAATTAAAATATATAGTATGTTCATAATTTCTAGTATATATTAGAATGGTTAGTAAAGTAATTTAAAAGAGTTGATATAAGAAACTTTATTGTGATTTATTTTTCTTAGTTTGATTAT
>JAWRVF010001314.1:0-82097 GCA_036785485.1 Physcomitrellopsis africana
GAAATCAAATGGACAAGTGACACTTCTCTTATAAAATAGAAATAAAAAAATATGTATTCAATAGAAACTGGAATGGCTATTGTCAAAAGACAAGACAACTAGAGACTCTTGAAACTAGATTAGAAGCAAGAAAGGAGTTGACAAGAGTGAAGAAGGCTTCACTCTTGTCTCTATATATACTATCTAACTAGAGGCTACGTGGCGATGTTCTATAGGACCTCCAATATGTGTTGACTTTGAAGGCCACTTGCTTTAGCTTGCAAGGCAAGTTTTTTACATGTGCGCCACATAGTTAGCTTGAAGAACAAGCTATTAACATGTGTGGTACATGGTTAACTTGTTGACCAAGTTTCTAACCAAGAAATCAACTATGGACACCTATACAATCAAAGCAGCGTCTATGAAGCTTTCAGGAAGTTTTTCTAGAAGATATTATAGAATTAACCTACTTTTATCTACTTTTACCTAATTCTACTTAATTATATAGGTAACTATGTGTATGTCCGTGACATTACCCCTCTTTTTAGGCACGAGTTCCACGAGGAGCGGTGGTTAGATGTTGAGGAAGTTTAAGATGTGCTGGATTATATTTGCCACATACTCTGATCTTTGTTCTCTTCGAAGGTAATTAATAGGTCCTCTCAGCCATCGATAATGTCCCATTCCAGGGCGGGAAGACCACCCTGTTATTTGATCATTGTTGTGACCTTCATAACTTCCTTCAAATAACACATTTGGAACACCATCAGGAGTTGTTCCTACCTCCAATAAAATCACCAAACATCGGGAGTCTCTTCCAAGGTCGTGATACCAAACACGTTGTATCTCACCATCTATTCGAAGAAGAACATGTCGTTCTTGAAGATCTTCATCTCGGTTGCGTCGTCTTGAAGGTTGTGACAATCTCAACGTCTCATCCGGCAAGTCAACAAATGAAGGCTCTTGAGTCGAATCTGCTGGTTGTTGGTTCTCCATTTCCTTAGCGCCACAAATACAAAGAAGTTACAAACAAGGTTAGAAAGTTGAATGTTATCTTGCCTAGATCTTGTTTCTTTTATAAGAGAGGTCTTCATCTTGGTTTTGATGGATGTCGTTGATGAAAGGTCTCCACATTCCTTACTGCATTTGCAAGATTCTTTGCCGGTTCCCATATGCGCTTACTAATATTGTATCCGCGCCAATGAATAAGATATTCCAACCTATTTCGGCGTCGCCTCAAATCTGAGACTTCTTCCATCTCAAATTCTTCATTCTTATCCACTTTTATAGAAGGCGGTGGTATTTGTTTTCTTCCTTGTATATTTGTTGTCTTATATGGCTCAAGTAGAGACACATGGAATACATGATGAATCTTCATAGACTCCGGTAGCTTTAATTGATAAGCGACTGGATTGACTTGTTCACAAATTGAGAATGGTCCAAGCCTACGATAGTCCAACTTATCACAAGGATGAATAGTCTTGATATTTCGATGAAGTAGCCATACCTTATCACCAATATGGAATTAAGATTGTTGCTTGCGATAGACATCTGTATTGGTCTTTTTTCGTTCCTGAGCTTCTTTTAATCGCACCTTCATTGTTGCATGTAGCTCTGCCAACTGATTTGCCAAATCTTTTGCCACAAGATTATCAGCTTTTGAAAAGTCAAAAATATCAAGTCGTGGGTGATAACCATAATTGGCAAAGAAAGGTGTTTGTTGAGTAGAAGAATGTATCGAATTATTATAAGCAAACTCTGCCAATGGCAAAAAAATTGTCCAATTGTCTTGATGGTAATTGATGGTACACCTCAAATATTGCTCGTAGACTTGGTTCACTCATTCCGTTTGACCATTTGTTTGAGGATGGAAGGCTGAAGATAGTTTTATATCCACCTTCAATATCTTGAACAGGGTTCTCCAAAATTTGGATATAAATTGCATTCCTCTATCTGATATAATATCCCTTGGCAATCCATGATGGCGATAGATGTTGTCAAGAAAGAGCTTAGCTGTTTCTTAACCTGTGATAGATTTTGTACATGGTACAAAGTGTGCCATCTTGGTGAACCGATCTACAATCACGAATATGAAATCATATGAACTTGAAATTGATAGATTTGTGATAAAATCCATAGAGATAGAAGACCATGGATGTTCTGGTATAGGTAGTGGTTGGAGAAGTCTCTAAGATCAATGATGAGGGATTTTTGATCTTGAACAGACATTGCATGATTGTACAAACTCCTTAACTGCCTTCCACATTTGAGGCCAGCAAAAATCTCTTGATATTAGTTCTAGAGTCTTGTTGTATCCAAAATGTCCTGCTGTGGGAAAATTAAGACGAGCTTCAAGAGCTTGTAGTCATGCTTCGCCTTCTGGAATATACAAGCGTCCCTCAAAGTAGAGTAGATTGTTCTTGAATTCAAACTTAGAAGTATCATGAGACTTAGATGAATTATTCTTAATATCATGAACAAGAGGGTCTGAGAACATACTTGACTAGATTTTCTTGAGAAAATTCGAATCAACAGTCAATGTTGATTTGATTGCTCAAAGATAAAATTGTTCTGGCTTCAAGAGGGTCGTTCTTTGTTGATCAAAAGCTACATCTCTTTCTTTTGGAGCAAGATAAGAACGTCTAGAAAGGACATTAGACAAAGCTTGTTGTTTTTCTGGCCTATACGTGATAATGAACTTGAATCTTGACAAAGACATATTCCAACGAGCTTGACGACGATTTAAAACACGTGCTGACATGAAATACTCGAGATTCTTGTGATCCGTATATACGGTGACTGGATGGGAGGCGCCTTCTAGATAATGACGCCATTCTTGAAAAGAGTCCACGATTGCAAGAAGTTCTTTGTCGTGGATCTCATAATTAATCTGGGCTGCTGAAAACTTTCTTGAATGAAAAGCTATTGGATGAATTTTGTCATCTTTTTCCATTTGTGACAATACGGCACCCAATGCAAAATCTGATGCATCTATTTCCATAAAGAATGCTTTAGAAAAGTCGACGCGATACAAGATTGGTGCAGAAGTAAAAGTTGTCTTCAAAGCTTCAAATGATGCTTTTGCTTCTTTGCTCCACTCAAGTTTTTCTTTACAAGTTAAGCGTGTCAATGGAGCTGCAACTTGAGAAAAGTTCTTAATGAAGATCCGATAATAATTGGCAAATCCGAAAAAACACTATACATCTCTTACTGTCCTTAGAATTTTCCAGTCCATAATTGTCTAAACTTTCTTAAGATCCATCATTAAGCCGTTATTAGAAATGATGTATCCTAAGAAGTCAACTTGAGTAGTGTGAAATATACACTTTTCCATCTTGGCGTATAATCTTATATCTCTAAGTTTTTGTAACATACGACAAACATGAAATTCATGTTCTTCTGCATTCTTAGAGTAGATTAGAATGTCGTCTAAATAGCAGACAACAAAATCATCAAGAAATTTACAAAAAATATCATTCATAAGATGTTGAAAAGCAGCTGGTGCATTTGTGAGTCCAAATGGCATGACATTATATTCAAAATGCCCATACCTAGTTCGAAATGCAGTCTTCCATTCGTCACCTTTTTTGATGCGGATCAAATTATATACTCCTCGTAGATCTATTTTTGTATAGATCTTTGCTTGGCTGAGTTAATCAAGCAGTCCTGAAATCAGAGGTAAAGGATACCTGTTCTTGATGGTAATCTTATTAAGCCCTCGATAATCTACGCACATCCGTAAGGATCTGTCTTTTTTCTTTACAAATAAGATAGGAGCTCTTCCTGGAGATTTCGAATAACTTATGAAGTTCTTAGCCAAGTTCTCGTCAATATATTCCTTCAATGCAATTAACTCGTTCTGCGATAAACTATAGATTGGTCCAAATGGTGGTTGAGCTCCTGCTTCAAGGTTGATTGAGCAATCATAAGGTCGATGTTGTGGAAGAATATCTGCGTTTTTCTTTTCAAAAACATCTTGAAAATCTTGATACTGGTTAGGAATATTACTTGTAGTCTTCTCAGTATCCGAAATAGGTGTGGCATATATAACAAAAGATGGTCCTTCTTTTGCCGCATGTATAAAAGCTTTCGCACCTATTAGTAAGGGTTTGGATATACTAGACTTATGTATTTCTACTTGACTACTGGATTCTTGGGTTGAACTACAAGAAAAGTCGAGGTTACGAGAAATCCAATCTATTTGAGGATTATACTTTTCTAACCACGATAATCCTAAAATAATCGGATTTGAAGGGGATCTAATCACATTAAATATTACTATACTAGTATGTCTTTTAATTGCTACATCTAAAGGAACAGTCTCATGGGTGACATCTCCAGAAGATAACAAACGACCATCTATGACTTCTACGTGCACAGGTTTAGCTTTCTTGATTAAAACTATTTCTTGTTTTTTGACAAAGTCTTCGTCTATGAAACAGGCTGAGGCTCTTGAATCTAATAAAGCAAAGACTTTGTGATTTTTAGGTCCTAATGATACTTCTATTGTAAAACAAGGTGAGGGGTCTGAGGAGAGAATAGGACCTTTACAAGGTGTTGCACATGATTCCAGCTGCACGGTCCCTATTGTAGCTGGAGAAATTCGTTTTCCGACACAGTGTCTTCTCTAGCAGCCATACTTCTCATTTTGTGATTGCGTTGCTTCTTTGGACAATATTGAGCAGTGTGTTTAGATTCTCCACAATATAAGCACAAACCCTCTTGACGACGTCGAGTCTTTTCCTGCTCAGTGAGAGGTTTAAAGCGTACCGCATCAATTTGCATTGGTTTTGGTTTAGCCAAGTAAGTTTTTGAAAACTTAGGAGTTGCTGTCATCAATTGACTTGTTCCTCTCCAACTGAATTTATGTTCCTGGCGCCTTTCAAATAATCGATTGTCACATGCAATCGCTTGAGCAACAAATTGCTCCAAAGATTCAGCTTTTGGCATTGTTAGTAACAAATCTTTGATGTTATCCTTCAATCCATAACAAAATTGGTTGATAAGGGCTTTGTCATTCCATTCTACATCGCAAGCAAGATTTTAAAATTCAGCAGCATATGTTGTAGCTGATCGTGATCCTTGTCATAAAGATAAAAGCTTGGTCTCTGCTACCCTCTCTCGGTCACTTTTTCCAAATGTAGCCATAAATACTTCAAAGAATGAATTCAGATTGTAAAGAAGTCTTGAATCTTTTTCAATCAAAGGTGCAAATCAAGAAAGGGCACTTCCAGATAGAAGTGCACCTATGAATCCAACTTGGGTAAATCCATCAGGATATTGGAAAGGGTGTAACTTTAAATAAAGCTTGATTTGTTGCAAAAATCCTCGAAATTTTGATCTTGTTCCATCAAATTTCTCGGGCATACTAATCTTTGCCTCTTTAATGCTTAAAGAAGCAAGATTTCTTGGATTCGGTTGGGAGGCTGATCTACTTGCTTCTCTCAGTTGTACAACTTCTTGGCGTAAGCTCTGGACTTCCTCCATAGGTGTTGGAATAGCGCTTCCATGATTACCATTGGTGATTCGTGAAATTTCCACTCTAAGAGTGTTGATAAGCTCCTGAAGATCTACAATAGTTGCAAATCTATTCTTGCTTCCGATAAGTGTAGCATCCATGATTTTTC
The DNA here is from genome assembly GCA_036785485.1 of Physcomitrellopsis africana. NCBI lineage: Eukaryota > Viridiplantae > Streptophyta > Bryopsida > Funariales > Funariaceae > Physcomitrellopsis > Physcomitrellopsis africana. Next base: position 5,607 of record JAWRVF010001314.1, read on the forward strand.
CTTCCATCTTAGACAACTTTGCAAATCTATAATTTGGATTAGAGGAGGGTAATCCGCAACCTCTAATATCAAACAAAAATCTTCCACAAAGAGGGGTGATCCACTCTTTTTTAGAAAAAAATCGAGGTTAGAAAGCAAATAGAGTCAATTCAAAGGTGGATAGTCCGCAACCTTCAAATACAAAGAATAGAAGTGGGATAATCCACTCACTTCTAACACAAAACAAGAACAATAAATCTTCACTCTTGTCAAACTGTCAAGGACAAGAACTCGATGAAATCAAATGGACAAGTGAGACTTCTCTTATAAAATAGAAATAAAAAAATATGTATTCAATAGAAACAATAATGGCTATTGCCAAAAGACAAGACAACTAGAGACTCTTAAAACTAGATTAGAAGCAAGAAAGGAGTTGACAAGAGTGAAGAAGGCTTCACTCTTGTCTCTATATATACTATCTAACTAGAAGCTACGTGGCAATGTTCTATAGGACCTCCAATATGTGTTGACTTTGAAGGCCACTTGCCTTAGCTTGCAAGGCAAGTTTTTTACATGTGCGCCACGTAGTTAGCTTGAAGAACAAGCTATTAATATGTGTGGCACATGGTTAACTTGTTGACCAAGTTTCTAACCAAGAAATCAACTATGGACACCTATATGGTGTCGTGTACTAAATCAAAACATAGTGTGAAAAACATAAAAGAATGCATTAAAATAAAAAAATTAAGATTAGAAGAAAGGTTGATAGAAAATTTGTAGTAAGAAGATACAATAGAAATTTACCTTGAAAAGTGAAATTTCTTCAAGTTAGTAAAAAAGAAAAGGTTGAGAAAGTGGAAAATACTTGGGCTAAGAGGTCTTTTTGACCAAGAGGATAAAGAAGACCAGGAGGGAGATGACAAGGAAGGGTCATGAAGAAGAAGGAAGAGAGTTTTTTTTGAAGGCATAGGATTTTTTTGATAGGCAATATACATTTTTGTATATAGAGGAAGCTTGAAAAGGATTTTAAGTGCGAATTTTTGTAGGTTTGTAGTAGACAAGATAAGAAACTCATAGAAATAATTCTCATGTCTTTTCATCAAGTATCAAGGGAGATATGAGTCGTGAAAGTTGTAGGTGTTTAAGACTAGGGCAGTGAGGGTTACAAAATTTCGGGCCTTGGTTCTTGGAAACCACTTGGACTCTAGTAGCAAAATTTGTTGGGTTTTTGTTTCTTATAGAGTTAACTAATTTGTATCAAAATCTCAAGTCAATATGACCTTTGAGCAAAGAATTATGAGTGAAATTATAACGAGTTAGAATGAAAAAAGAAATAGAGTGAAGGTAGGGTTGAGGGTTTGTTTGGGCAGTGCATGTGTGTGGGTTTTTTTGGGTATAAAGGAAGTTAGGAGACGAATTTGAGTGTGAAATTTAACAAACATGATCTATATAAGTTAAAGAAGAGATGAGTGCAAGTTTGATACTCATTAGTCTTATAAATAAAATGTTATGTTCTTTCAAAGTGACAGGGATCTATCTCCAAATCAATGAAGTTTGAGGGAGCGTATCTTTGTGATCAGAGTAGTATTTTGAACAAAATTTGTTGTGATTTGTAGATATATGAGTCTTTTAAGTTGTATAAAAAACTGATTGCTATTGGAGTTATGTTCGAGGAGTTATGAGGAAAATTGTGGTCGGATCCAGAGTTGTTAGAAGGCAAAATTAAAGAAGAAGGATGGAACCTATAACTCAAGTTTGGAGAAGGCTCTTGGAGCAATAATTGGAGGGTGTTTACAACATGAGATAAGCTATAAGCTTACCAAATTTCAGCATTTAGATCTTCTTTAATGAAGAGCAATGAAGGTATGAAGCAAAGGGGGTCTAGAATCAAAGGCAGCATGGAGGGATTACTTTGACAACATGGTTCTCTCTAACCACATGAGCTATAATCAAAAGGTTTATGGGATTTGCTTCTTTTCTTCCTTAAGTACCTTGTGTCCAAATTTTGCTTCAATTGATGTGATATCCTAGGATTTATGGACAAATTTGAGGGCAGGTTTCTAAAGGCAGAATATGTTAGGGTTAATAAAGTATGTTTTTATATAAATTCTTCAATTTTATGAACTTTATGAATCTCATCTTGCACTTGAGAAACTAGAGGCAAAAAAGATCCAGTGTTTCTTAGGGCTAAGACTCTCATCACGACAACGGTCAAAGTAGCGTCTATGAAGCTTCCAGGAAGTTTCTCTAGAAGATATTATAGAATTAATCTACTTTTACCTACTTTTACCTACTTTTACCTAGTTCTACTTAATTATATAGGTAACTATGTGTATGTCTGTGACACCTTGTCGGAAGGCAACCAAGGCAGACAAGGCAACACTTTGGCCCACTTTTGGCCTATACCACTCTAGGAAGGCCCTCATGAGCACATCCTAATTCCTAAAGGTACCTGCCGCATGGTTACGATACCACTCATAGGCTGCTTCTTTAAATGTGGTTGGAAACCATACTAAATAATATCTAAGATCCGTGATGAGACAAGTGGTAAGAAGCTCTGCAAATCTCTCTACTTGAACCGAGGGATCTTCATTCCAAGTCCCTTCAAAGTTGAGTAAGTTTGGGAGCATGGGTGCCGCTTGCAGTCCTTTTGGTACCACAATAGGCAAGCCTCTTGGTTGAACCAAAGGATTCACAAGAACTACTGGGGATGGTAAATTGGCCATGGGATCCCTTCTGAGTGATGTTGGAGATTCTAGGATGGAGGAAGGAAAAAAATCGCTACTTCTAAGGTTCTTCACTATACCAAGGTTCAGAAAAGTCGGTTCTACATTCCCTAATGAATTGACCACTTCTTCAATCCTTGCAGTCAAAAAGGTTGGCTGTGGAATAGGCCGTCCGCTATTAACTGTTGTAGGAGGTCTATAACTATCTCTTCCCGAACAGGTTATCGAGCTCATCTAATCAATTAGAATTTATCTTGTAGTTCTCCTAGACCTATATGAGATTTTTGAAGCTTGACTTAATTATTTTGCAATTTCTTTCACTCTCTCCATATTGGAAGTAAACAACAAAAAAATAGCAGGTGGGACTGACCCCCGGATGGGGTGTACCCACTATGCTCCTATACAAAATAATCACCTAGTCGAGGTGAGCCTACAACACTGGAATTACCAACTTAGATGAAAACAACATCAACATGAACAAAAATCATTCTTTGTATTCATTACTCATACTTTGAGAAGGGGAATACATATCTTTTGCAATTTAATCAAACATGGGCGGCCCTAACTGGTCCTAAGTGCACTAAATGTGAGCGATTGTAAAGTGAGGAAGGTTGGAAGTACGTGCCTTATGCCGTACTCCTTCCTCATGACTCCTTCATAATTTAGCATATATTCCAATCAAAATTTGAAGGGAAATTCAAACATTTATGCATAAGAAGGTCTAAAATATTTACTTCATGTAAAAGTGCAACTCCAAGCTCCAAAACCACCACAACAAAAATTCCAACTCAAAATTAAGGATTAGCACCTAAATTTCAGCAACAATACTATTCTTAGTACTCCAATAATTAAAATAGTTGCCTTCCAAGCAATGGTCCAACAAAAATTGGCTCTCGGCAAACGCACCAAAATGTGAGGCAAAATAACCTCCCCCTTAATAGAGGAGCTACTATCCCCACAACCGTAATTACAACTTTGGTTCAGCCTTCTTAATTGAGTTAATTTCCTCTTAATTAAATAATCGATATGCCATGGTCAAAATTAGGTTTAATTAGCCTTCAATTGAAATTAATTATTCAACTACAATTTAATATTGAATTAATAATTCAGATTTGTTAATTAATTTTAATGCTTATTATTATTATTATGATATTATTATTATTATTATTATTATTCTTTAATTTAAAAAAAATAAAAAATAATAATAATCTTAAATTTTATTTATTCTTTTATTTACTTTTTTTTTTTTAAAAAAAATTAATTTAAATTTTTTTTATTTTTTTTTATCTTTTAAATCGCCTTTTCTTTTTCAATCACTTTCTTTTCTTTATATATTTTCTTTTATTTCTTTTCTTTTCTTTTCTTTTCCTTTCTTTCCTTTTACTTTTCTTTTTACTTTCTCTTTACTTCGAATTCATTTCCTTTTAGTGAACCAGATTTTAATTGAGCATAACTTCTTCAAAATTAACTCAAATTGAATGTTTTCTTCGCCTAATCTTATTGGTTTTTCGTGATCTTTGCAATGAGCTTCTCAGCATATGATTTTGACACTCATAACCGCATGCATTAGAGGACCAGCAGCAGACAGTTCACAATTTCCCAATTGTTAAAGTAGTCATGTACCTCCAACCATTTCATTCGCCAATGACAATATCATTCCATTCACAAGGCATACATGGGAATACATGAATATCAACATGCATAAATAGTTCCACAAAATTATAGAATTGCATGAATAGGTGTCCTACTTGATTGACTTAATTCCAAATAAAACTGGGTAGCACTTCTGTGCTATTTCTGAAGCCAAAATGTTTGCATACAAGCACGATTGAACGATCAAGCACAGCAACTATCAACCAATATGTAAATCAATCTCATATCAATAGAGGAAAAAAATAAATAAAAATAAAAACCTCCCACCGCGACACTTTGCAAATCCACCGATTCGCTGCCCTTTTCTACACTGCTCCTCATGCCGCCGCTCCACAACTCTTCTACAAATCGCAAGTCGTGCCTCGCACAAAGATCTCCTAACCAGCAAATCATCCAAAACCTTCTTTAATTCCACAATACTAGCTCCCAAAAATTCCAGCAGAACCAACCTCTCAGAGCTCTCAACCCTCTAGAGCCTAGACTCCGCTCCGCTCTTTTGCAAAAACTCTCCCCTGCACTTGCCTGCCAAACTTTGACTTCCAACCAAACCTTCTTGCCAGTCCTTCGCGTAGATACACCCTATCGCAATTAGCAGCCCCCTTACAGTCCCTAGACTTTGCACAGCCTGCCACCACTTGCCCAGTCGCAACCCTCGCGTACGTCAATCGCCAGCCCGCCGAGCGACCCGTTTGACAATAGAGCTGTCGAGATAGAGAAAATTTGCCTCAAGAAAGCATTGGGCTTTTGGCTGCCATTAATTAGTCAAGCAAGTTCTAAGTATAATTAAAACCCCCAAGTTTATATAAAAGAGATCTTCATAGGACTATTATACCCAATACATAATCCTAATTTCTTCAAACTACTCAAAACATAACAAAATATTCTAAACCCTCATTCCTTCATAGGAAGGGAATTTTTCTTGAACTTCAATAATCCATAACTTTTAATCCAATTGTCCAAATCCACTCTAAATTTACATGAATTATTGATGTATTCTTTACAACTATCACCAAAAATTTCAATTGTCGATTCATTATCTATCTTTAGATATTGCCAAAACCTTAGCAATAGCTTTAAACCCTTGTTTACAAACACCCGTGTACTAAATTCTTCATATCTCACAATCTAAAAGTCCAAATGCTATGAAACTTTGATTTATAGCTTTTTAATATAATAATACACTTTCTTAGAAAATTTGAGATAAAAATTCATCCAAAAACTTAAGATATGGCAAACCCCATCACTATCAATAAAATAGCCTATTAACTACCTTGGAATTCAATCTGCTATCTTTGACTCCCAATAACTCCTTCTTCAAGACTTCAAATGTAAAAATTCTGTCACATTAAGTGTAGAGCTTGAAATATCCTCTCTAGCCACACCTCCCAATCTCCAAAAGCTTTCATACAACTCCTCCAATTCTCAAAAGAGTGACAGTATGTCTCATATTCACACCTTATCTTCAAATGGCTATAACTTCTTTACTTTAACTCCAAATCCTCTAATTTTCGTACACAAATTGTACCCAAAATCCTAAACTTTACAACCCTAGCTTCTGATTTCCTAATGGCCTCCTTGAAGTTGCCGAAACCCTTGTTAAGGTCGCAAGCAGCCTCCTCAAAGTCCATTGGGCATGGTATTCGACCAATAGAGATAAAGTTTCCCATTCCTTGCCTTCATCCGACCATGCCTTCATTTCATCCCTCCCAATTAGCCTCCTACTAGCTTATATTTTCATCCTTAGGCTCCCACCTTCTCTCAAGGCTTCATACTAATCATTTAGATCTTATAATTTTTAAATATTGTAGAATAGGTAGGAATTTTAGGATTTACAATACATAGTTTGTAGGGTTAAAAGTAGACAAGAAGCCGATGAATGGCTAGTTTAGAAGGCAACATAGATGAGGAAGTTAGAAAAAGTGGTTATCATCGGTTGTGTAGTGGTTAATATCCATTGGAGTAAGTATAAATTGATTTGGATAGTAGCAGTAAGGGCCAGACTGTGATAGTGCTGAGCCGGGGTAAGCTTGGTGCTACCTCTTATTAATTTTTTTAAGAGAAGGATATTAGATAAGTACTGAATATTGTAAAGTGCAGTTCTGTAATGAAGGAAAGAATTGATTTATAATGAAAGATTGAGGATGTATTGATATGCTGAAATATCACTGGAAAAATATAAGTAGAAAATTGGAAGTGGAGAATTGGAGATGTTTTATGAAGAATGAATATGAATGTGAGAAAACTGTAATACATTGAGTATTGAATCAAGGGTGACCCACGAGAGGAAGTCCGTCGAGTTTGAATTATGCGAAGTGAATTATTAGGAGTGATAGTCAATTTCGGAGTATTCCTAGATTTGGAGTATAGGATAATTATGCTGTGTTTCGAGATATCGCAGTATTACATATTGTTGTCATAAAGAAGGAGAAGAGAAGAGGTAGTGAATACTTAAGTTGGATTATTGCTTATGATATTTTATTATTAACAAAGTTATTGGTAGTATGACGGAGATATTGCAACAAGGTTGGGATATTTTAGTGTAATCAGAAGGCAGTTAGTTGTGTGACTCTAACGCTTTAACTCAATGCAAATAGTCTTTCCCTGTGTTTGAATCCCCCTTTACAGATTTACTCTGGGCAGTATTAGTAGAGTAAGTAAGACGAACGACAATAACATTTTGGCGCCGCTGCCGAGGATTGACAATAGTATTGGATGTTAGGAATTAACTGCCGAATGAGTAGTTAAATTAGTGATAGAAAGCAATGTCAATAATAGATGATGAAAGATTATGGTTAATAAGAATGAGAACATTGCACAGAGAAAAATACGTCAATCGAAAGGAAGACAAGAGAGAGCACAAGTAAGAAATTTGTTGCAAGACGAGCAAGAACGAAAGCTAAAAAGGAAGCATCGACAGAGTTGGATTAAACCATGGTTGCATGCCTATCGGTACATCCAAGCATACCAAGAATATGAAAGATCTTTAATATTTCAAATATATATACCGTTAAAAAAATTGCCAAAAGCACTGGCGGATAACTCCGCGAGTAGCCCAGTGTATCTCTTGAGCCCATTAATGGAAAGAGAATGGAGTATAGAAGAATTGGGTACTCTATTGGATACTTTTTTAATAGTAGATATAGCCGATTCTAGCAAGGCTAGTTCTTCAGTAGGGAATGTATTGCTTGTCAGTAAGAGCCAATACAGTGTATTCCAAAATCCGTCGTTTTCACCTCAACTTCAACCGATAAAATTATTTGCATATAATAATACCAAATTACAGAGGCCAGAAAAAATAATTGAGGGAGGTAGCAGTTATTTTAACAAGGAAGTAAGTAGATCATTGTCACCTTCAACGGCGGCGGGAGGTCCAGCAGTACCAATTGCGGTACAAATGAGTGTGGTGGGTGATCGCACAACTAGCGTAGCTCCATTACCTACCTTTAGGGGTCTGCCAGAAGCTGACCCAGATCAACACTTGTCTCAATTCCTAACCGCATATATAGCCAATAATGGTAGAACTGAAGATATTTGGTTGAGATGGCTGCCAATAATCTTGAAAGATACGGCATTTGAATGGTATAATCGCCAACTGGTGGGACAATTTTCTAATTGGGAGGCATTGAAAAATACATTTTTGACTCATTTTCGACTAATAGGATTTAAAGAACGTCTTAGAGAAAGATTAATGAATAGCAAAATGATACCGGGAGAAGCGGTTCAGTCATATTATGGCCGAGTAGTAGACATCCTTCGTAAATGGCCAAATAACCAAATGTCGGATTCGTTTGTTATGTCTATATTGGTTAACGGACTATATCCACCAGAATTGAAGATGTTTATAAAGGAGGCCCAACGTGCAACTGTGGCTGCCTCACTTGACCGAGCTAAGGTATGGGAAGAATGTCATTATGACCAATTCTTAACCACAAGAGCCACACTGATTCCATCTCAAAGAAGGTATCAAATACCAACCTGGAATAAAACAGTGAATAGTTATCCAAGGACAATTGACTACAGCATAAATCTTAGTGTCAATTCGTAAGGGATAGTGAATGTTGTTCCATTGCAGGCTATATCATCAACAACTGCAGTCTCGTATTCCCCATATTTCCCATATCAAAAACCAATATCTATAAAAGAAGTCTCTATCAAATTAGTATCAAAGGATTCAAATGAGACTTTGTTGTTAATTTTGACAAAGAAGATGGACGAGTTGGTTGTTAATCTGGCAAAGGATAAGGAAAAGAGGCATAAATTGACTAATATACACCCCAATATTTGGTGCAGTAGTTGTAGGAGGCAAGGCCATTTAATAATGGAGTGCCCTTCGCCACTCCAAATGACGATGCAATGTACTTTTTGTGGAGATAAGCATGTAACCACAAATTGCTAAAATTTAAGAAGGCAACATCAGTTAGAAAATCAAACTATGATTCAACCAACTTCGTGGGATGTTAATCAAGTTCAGATTGGAAATAGGTTTGGCTGGAATGGAAATTGTCCTATTAAACAAAATAGAAATTTCTATAATTTTCAAAATTTTGAGTATAATCAAGAAGGTGATCCCAATTTCCAAGATTTTGTGCAAAATCAGCAAGGATAATCCTAATATCTTTCTATTCAGAACCCAATTTCAGATCCCACAATACCAACTGGTCGACCGGGATCTTTTACCCATCAAACCTAGAACAAGTCTAGCCGATATATACCGGTCGAGATGCCTTATATACCAGATGGAGGAGGAAGAAGACTGCTTCGATGCTATCGATGCAGGCAGCTAGGACATTATACTAGTGAATGTCCCAATCCTAGAGCCAGTGATGATTATGCTCCAGTATGTGGAAATTGTAAGCAATCTGGACATACTTACCAGCAATGCAATGCTTCGTTTAATGTTAATAACTGAGATCAGCGTATTCAGCTGCAAAATAAGATGGAGGACAATATTCGAGTACCACAAGATTCTTCGGTAAATCGGGTGGAATATATCCATGTAGTACTTACTCGGGCCCAACAAAAAAGAAAAGATCCAATTCAACAATTAGAAGTACCAATTGCAACGGACCAATGTCAATCATTGAATGATGCTTCAAATCTAATACCAATATCAAAGGAATTACCAACGCGGGAATCCAATTTGTCTGTGCAACTTGAGAATAATCTTAGCCCCGAGATAATGGTTCAACCAAAACCAGTATCAATATCTGCGAAGATCCGGAAGCCACCTTATCCATTAAAAGATCCTCTTATGGACAAGAATTATGACAAAGTCTATGCATTAATTCTAGTTCCGAAATCCATAAGAAAATTATCTCAAGGGGTCAAATTAAAACCCATGAAAAAAAAGAGGCCCTTGGAAATCATTGCCAATATGAAACCATATGATATTATGAAAGATTTGGATGAAATTAAACCTTCTATTACCATGAAGCAATTGTTAGCAGTTGCACCAGAATGTCGTTCTACATTGAATTTCTTGTTAATACGACGTAGAGTTCCTAATAAAAAAATTCATGAGGTTAGTTTGAATCCCAATCTGGGAGCACCAACTATCGATGTATCAATTGATGGTGTTTTCATTCCTGGAGTTCAAGTGGATGGTGGCTCTAGTGTGAACTTAATGAACACCGATACAATGGAGGAGTTGGATTTAAAACAATTAGTATCCACGGCATTGGTATTGAGAATGGCAGATCATAGTAGGATGAAACCAATGGGTATCTTACGCAGTATTAATATTGTAATCGTGGAAATTACGTATGAAATTGATTATATTGTTTTCCGATCACAGAGTTCCACTTTATCATATCCAATACTATTGGGTCAACCATGGCTATATCAAGCCAAAGCTAGGAACGATTGGGATCGTGGAACGTTAACTATTAGAGAAGGTAGTAACAAGATTGTTTTACAAATGTATCCAGTTCAATATCATGGGGAGTCTCAAATTATAAGCTCAAAAGCAACATCTGAAGATGAGGGCCACTATGAGGCAGACTATGACGAAGTTAACAATACGATGCAAGTTGATAAGGACCCAACTCACATGTAGAAGCCAGGCATGTTACACCAGTATGGAGGACCAGGGGAATATTTTTTAGATCAAGAGGATGCAGTGAATTCCGACAATGTCATTGCGGACTGGATGAATAATTGTGTGGTAAATGAAGTTGGTACATTGGAACCAGAATTGGATAAGTTCAATTTGTTGGCCCATATGAAGGGTTCAGAGTAAGAGGGACAAATCAATCCAGGGATTAATGAGGAACTTGTGTGCCAATCTATTAATTTGGGTTCCAATGAAACATCCCAGATTATCAAAGTATACACCTGTAATATGGATATAGAGCTAAGAAATTGAAAAGAATTCTTTCTAAATCATAAATCTTCTTTTGCTTGGTCGTATGCGGATTTAAAAGATATTCCTGCCAAAGTTTGTGAGCATCAAATTACCTTAGAGGAAGATGCTACAGCAAATCGTCAAAGACAACACCGTCTTAATCCAAAATATTCTCTCATGGTCAAGGACGAAGTAGATAAACTTTTAGACGTGGGCTTTATATATCTTGTCTCGTATAGTGAATGGGTTTCACCAATTGTGATAGTGCTGAAGAAAAATGGAAAAATTCATATCTATCAGGACTTTCGTAAATTAAATGCGGCTACCAAGAAAGATTATTTTCCTTTATCTTTTACAAATAGTATACTGGACGGAGTAGCTGGGCATGAATGTTATTCCTTTTTGGACGGATTCTCGGATTATAATCAAATAAAAATTGCAGAAGAGGACCAATTGAAGACTACTTTTATTACAAATTGGGGCACATTTGCTTATAAAGTAATGCCATTTGGATTATATAACGCCCTGGCCACATTTCAAAGGGTAATGATGCAAGCGTTTCAGGATTATTTATGATTATCGATGGAGATATTTTTAGATGACTTTTACATATTTAGTACAACAGCGAATCATTTAGAACGTCTTGGTAACTGTTTGGACCAATGTGATAAATATGGAATATCTTTGAATTCTGAGAAGTGTCAATTTGGCATACCATCGGGAAAGCTTTTGGAACATATCGTTTTCGTGGCCGGTATCGCTATTGACCCAGATAAAGTTACTCATATATTAGCTTTACCAAAGCCAGAAACAATGTCTGATGTTCGTGGTTTCATAGGCCATGTCAGCTATTATAGGCAATTCATTCATTTATTTGCAAAAATATATCAATTATTAACAAATTTCTTTAAAAAACCACCATCGGATGGATCTAGTCCAATTTAGACTGAGGAATATACAGTTGCGTTCGAGGAGTTAAAACAAAAATTGGTGTCGGCACCAATACTTGTTGCCCCTTGTTGGACAAAACCCTTCCAGGTTTATGTTAATGCCTCGAATGTTGCTATTGGATCCGTCTTAAGCCAAAAAGATGAAAAGAGTTTGGATCATCCCATTTATTATGCTAGTCGACAATTTGTAGCTGCAGAACGAAATTACAAATATCATAATCAAAATAAGTAAAAATAAAATAAAATTTTTTCTATCAATCCCTTTAATTTATTTTACTAACCATTCTAACACATATCTAAATCTATAAACATATTATATATTTTGAGTGGATTTTACATATTGTAAGCAATTTCAGTACGACAACGCCGTCCTTTGCCGATCATCCTGCTGACAATTGCCGCCAAAGTTGACAATTCGAGGTTGCTAGATCCAAACCGGCTCAAATTAAGCGCGTCGGTTCTCAATCGGCAGGCCGTGTCAGATAGGAACCAAAGATAAATTGGTCTTTATTCGTTTTTTTTTTTTTTTTTTTTTTTTTTAAGTCTTAACCTCACCCTTATGGGAGATCGTAAGGGCCTTGTTTAGGGGCCTTTCCTACTCCAATTTCACTTAGAAATATTATTCCAAAATTTAATTTTTATAGTAAAATTTTCTAATTTATTATTTAATCAATTTCCATCTTTTTACCAAGCTACCTTCAATTTCTCAATTTCTTTCCTAATTTTTATTCTAACCACAATAGAGGCAAAAAGATTTATTTATTTTTCCACAATATCCTGACCAATTAAAAAATAATAATTGACACTAGCCTTAATCAATTATCTATCAAGGACATGAACTAGAAAAAGATATATGATCTAATGAAAATTGCATCAAAGAATAGTCACAAAATAGGAATGAAAAAGTATGTATATTCAAAGGGAAATTGGAATTGCTATTGCCAAAGATTAGAAACATGAAGACTCTTGAGACTAGACTAGAATCAGGAAAAGAATTGACAAGAGTGAAGAAGACTTCACTCTTGCTTCTATAAATACTATCTAACTAAGAGCTACGTGGTGATATTCTATAGGACCTCATACACGTGTCTAATTTACAAGACATGTGTCAAACTTGCACGACAAGTTTTCTACATGTGCGCCACGTACTTGGCTTGTTCCACAAGCTATCAACATGTGTGACACATGGCTACCTTGTTCCACAAGCTACCAATATGTGCGCCATGTGGCTAGCTTGTTGACCAAGTTTTTAACCTACCAATCACCTATAGACATGTATAAAGGTGATTCCGCGTCTATGAAGCCTCTAGGAAGCTTCTCTATCAGATATTATCAAATCAACTTATATTATCTACTTCTATTGGTCTATATTACTTAGATAATTATTAGAGTAAATCTAATATGCATGACATTATCCTCCTTTCTAGGGACGAGTTCCATAAAGAGCGATGAATACATGTTGAGGAAGTCCAGGATACGTTGAATTGTGCTTGCCACATACTCTGATCTTTGTTCCCTTCAAAGGTAGTTGATAGGTCCTTTCAACCATCGATAATGTTTCATATCAGGGCGAGAGGACCACCTTGTTATTTGATCATTGTTGAGGCCTTCGTAACTCCCTTCAAAGAAAACATTAGAAACACCATCAGGAATAGTTCCTACCTCTAAAAATATCACCAAATATCGGGAGTCTCTTCCAAGGTCGTGATATCAAACACGTTGTATTTTGCCATCAATCCAAAGAAGGACATGTCGTTCTTGAGGGTCTTCATCTCTATCCCGTCGTCTAGAAGGTTGTGATAAATATAATGTCACCTCTAATAAATCAACAAATGATGGCTCTTGAGCTGAATTTGCTAGATGTTGATCGTCCATCTCTTTAGCACGAACAAATCTAAGGAATTAACAAACAATATACAAGATAGGATGAAATCTCTATAGAACCTGTTTTGCTTTAGAGCAAAGATTTTTTTTATTTTTTATCTTAATTTGATGATGTCGAGTAGAGAGAATTTGCCTTGGGAAAATGCCAGGTTCCTAGCTGCTACTAGAACTAGTAGGGAACATGAGAGGAAGTCGTGCAAGTATCTTCTATACTTGCATAATATTTGTTCAAGCTTTCAAATTATACTTGTATTATATTTGTACAAGACTTGTACAATTATAAAATATAAATCCTTGAATAATACTTGTATAAATACTTATATAATATTTGATATATTACTTGTACTAATACTTATATAAATAGTATATAATACTTGGTATAATACTTATACAAATATTTATATGAATACTTATATAAATATTATATATAATACTTGTAGAATACTTATATAAATACTTGATATAAATACAAGTATATATACTTATGTAAAAAATATAAGCTAAGTGTATATATACTCAAGTATATCTCAAAATACAACCGCATATGAGGAATACAAGTTATACAATAAGCTGAAACTAAATAAATCACTAAAAAATCATCCAAAGTTTAAATTAAGCATGCTTATAGCCTATGGAAAGCCAATAATCCATTGTAAAACATATCAAAATTTCACAAATAGTTGACTTATCAATTAAAAGTTATGGCTTAAAGAAATAGGCACTAAAACTTCCTAGCAAATGCAAAGGCAGCAAAGCTCCTCTTCACTTTAGCCTTTGTTGTGATTACTTCCCTTCTTCAAATTAGGCATGCAATAGCTTTTAAGAAAGCTCACTCCATCATCTAATTTGTTCTAGAACTTTGCATACATGCCTCTCAAAATCCAGATTTTATAGCTAGTTGATTCTACTCTTCAAACCGTAGCAACAATTTGACCTCTTGATACTTCACGGCTCATAAAACTTTCATAAAAGCTCCAAATGTATTGATTTTTGTTTTTATGGAAAGCTTATACAAGCTACTATAAGCATCTAAAATATCAAAAAGATTGAAGAGATTGTCCGACTTGGGTGGTTGAACAAAGTCTCTACCCCTCTTCATCGGGTGGCAGCAAACCCTTTCTCACTCTCAAGCTCACAACTTTTTGCTCACAACTCCAATACAAGCAAGTAAGTAGGTTCTAAAATCTTCTTAACTCCAAAAACACATATATCAATTTTCATTACAAACGCTTCTATCTCCTTGGAGCTATCTCTCTCCAAAGTTCACTACTCAAAATTGCCAAACCCTAGGTCTAGCAAGAGGAGTATATCTCCCTTGCTTTCCATATTAGACTATGACACACCCACATGGACAGCCAAATCCTATTGGATAGGCCCTTATTCACCCCATGCTCTTCTTTCTTATCCCTCACAAGGTCCATTCTATCTCAAAAGTCAACAAAAAAGATAAAACAACATTTACCTTTCTTCTAATTACAAAAGAGTCTATTCTAGGATATAAGTAAGGTAAGAATAAAAAAAATAGCCATCTTAATTCACTAACTAAGTGGCTATAATAAATCCTTTGCTTATTATATCTTCTAAAATAACCTTTAGCACTCACACATGTAATAAAAATAGATAAAAGATATATAATATTTTTATATATTGCACGTAAATGCAGTATGACAATGGATGTCGTCAATGAAATGCATTGACTTTTATTAATGCATTTGCTAGATTCTTAGATGGCTCCTATGTGCGTTCACTAATATCATATCCGCACCAATACACAAGATATTCCAATCGATTTTGACACCACCTTGAATTTAAAATCTCTTCAATCTTGAATTCTTCATTATTATCTACTTCTATAGGAGGCAGTGGCATTTGTCTTCTTCTTTATATATCCTCTGTCTTGTATGGCTCAAATAGTGATACGTAGAATATAAGATGGATCTTCATAGACTCTGATAGGTATAATCAATATGCAACTTGATTGATTTGTTCAAAAATAGGAAAAGGTCTAAGCCTACGATAGTCCAATTTATCACAAAGACAAGTATTCTTGATATTGCAACAAAATAACCATACCTTATCTCCCACGTTGAATTATGGTTGTTCCTTGCAATATGGATCTGCATATATTTTTTGTCGTTCTTGAACTTCTTTTAATTGCACTTTCATTATTGCATGCAGCTCTGACAAATGATTTGTCGAATCTTCTGCCGCTAAATTATCAACTTTTGAAAAGTCAAAAGCATCAAGTCGTGGATGGTAACCATAATTGGCAAAGAAAGGTGTTTGTTGCATAGAAGAATATATCATATTGTTATAAGTAAACTCTGCCAATGGCAGAAGAGCTGTCCAATTATCTTATTGGTAGTTGATGGTACACTTTAAGTACTACTACAAGACTTAGTTCACTCGCTTTATTTGTCCGTCAATTTGAAGATGAAAAGTTGAAGATAATTTTATGTCCATTTTTAAAATCTTGAAAAGGGTTCTCCAAAATCTTGGCACAAATTGAGTTCCCCTATCCGATATAATATCCTTAAGTAATCCATGATAGCGATAGATATTATCAATGAAAAGCTTAGCTATTTCTTCACCTGTGATAGATTTTGAGCATGGCACAAAATGTGCCATCTTGGTGAACCAATCTACTATCACAAATATAGAATCATAAAATCTTGAGCTTAGAAGATTTGTGATGAAATCCATAGAAACAAAAGACCATGGTTGTTCTGAAATAGGTAGTGGTTGAAGAAGTCCAAAAGGTCAATGACTAGGAGTCTTTGATCTTGAGCAGATATCACATGATTGTACAAAGTCTTTGATTGCCTTCCACATTTGAGGCCACCAAAAATCTCTTGATATAAGTTCCAAAGTCTTATTGTAACCAAAATGCCCTGCCCCTAGAAAATCATGACGTGCTTGAAGAACACGTAAACATGCTTCTCCTTCTGGAACATATAAGTGTCCTTCGAGATATAGTAGATTGTTCTTCAACTCGAATTTAGAAGAATCATGAGACTTGGAAGAATTATTCTTGATATCATGAACAAAAGGATCTGAGGACATACTTGACTAAATTTGTTTGAAAAAAGTTGAATCAATTGTCAATGTTGATTTCATTGCTTGAAGATGAAATTGCTTTGGTTTCAAAAAGGCTGTTCTTTGTTGCTCAAAAGCTATATTTCCTTCTTTTGGTCCAAAATAAAAACGCCTAGAAAAGGCATCAAATAAACCTTGTTGTTTTTCTGGTCGATAAGTAATAATGAACTCAAATCCTGATAAAGGCATATTCCAATGAGCTTGACGATGATTCAACATGCGTGTCGACATCAAATACTTGAGGTTCTTGTAATCCATATATATGGCGATTGGACTAGAAGCACTGTCGCTTAAAGAAAATCCGCCTTGGAAAAATGTCAGGTTCCTAGCTGCTACTAAAACTAGCAGGGAACATGAGAAGAAGTCGTACAAGTATCTTCTATACTTGCACAATATTTGTTCAAGCTTTCAAATCATACTTATATTATACTTATACAAGACTTATATAATTATAAAGTATAATTCCTTGAATAATACTTATATAAATACTTATATAATACTTGGTATAATACTTATATAAATAATATATAATCCTTGGTATAATACTTATATAAATATTTATATAAATATTATATATAATACTTGTAGAATGTTTATATCAAATATTTATATAAATATTATATAAATAATTGATATAAATATTATATAAATATTTGATATAAATATTATATAAATACTTGATATAAATATAAGTATATATACTTGTATAAAAAGTATACGCTAAGTATATATATATTCAAGTATACCTCAAAATACAACCGCATATGAGGAATACAAGTTATACAACAATCTAAAACTAAATAAATCACTAAAAATCCATCTAAAGTTTAAATTAAGCATGCTTATAGCCTTCAAAAAGCTAATAATCCATTGTAAAACATATCAATATTTCAAAAATAGATGTCTTACCATTTAAAAGTTATGGCTAAAAGAAATAGGCACCAAAATTTTCCAGCAAATGCAAAGGTAGCAAAGATCCTTTTCACTTCAGCCTTTATTGTGATTACTTCCCTCCTCCAAATTGAGCATGCAATAGGTTTTTTAAAAGCTCACTCTATCATCTAACTTATTCTAAAATTTTGCATGCATGCCTCTCAAACTCCAGATTTTATAGCTAGTTGATTCTACTCTTCAAACCCTAGCAACAATTTGCCCTCTTGACACTTCACGGCTCATAAAAATTTCATGAAAGCTCCAAATGTATTGATTTTTATTTCCATGGAAAGCTTACATAAGCTAATATAAGCATCTAAAATATCAAAAATATTAAAGAGATTGTCTAACTTGGGTAATTGAACATAGTCTCTGCCTCTCTTCGTCAGGTGGCAGCAAACCCTTTCCCACTCTCAAGCTCACAACTTTTCTTCTCTAATTCCAAATGCTACAAGAGATGTCTTAATAGAAAGCTAGCACAATTTATTACACTCTCTGAAAATTTCACTAAGAAAGACTCGAAATCAGACTTGCAATGACAGATCAAAGTTTCTATTGTCACTTTTTGATAGTAGCAGGCCTCACTCTACTAAAACAAGCATAACTTTTTGCTCACACTTCCAATACAAATAAGTAAGTAGGTTCTAGAATCCTCACAACTTGAAGAATACACACTTGAATTTTCATTACAAATTCTTTTATATCCTCGGAGCTATCTTTCTCCAAAATTCATTGCTCAAAACTGCCAAACCCTTGGTCCAGCAAGAAGAGTATATCCCCCTTTCTTTCCATAATAGACTATGATACGTCCACATGGGCAGCCAAATCCTATTAGACAGGCCCTATTCACCCCATGCTCTTCTTTCTTATCCCTCACAAGGTCCATTCTACCTCAATAGTCAATAAGAAAGGTAAAACAATCTTTTCTTTTCTTCTTATTATAAAAGAGTCTATTTTAGGATATAAGTAAAGTAGGAACAAAACAAATAGCCATCTTAATTCATTAACTAAGTGGCTATAATAAATCCTCTCCTTATAATATCTTCTAAAATAACCTCTAGCACTCACATATGTAATAACAATAGATACAAGATACATAATATTTTTATACACTGCACGTAAATGTAATATGACAGCGCCTTCTAGATAATGATGCCATTCTTGAAAGGAATCCACAATTACAAGGAGTTTTTTATCATGGATCTCATGATTGATCTCGGCTACTAAGAATTTTCTTGAATGAAAAGCTATTGGATAAAGCTTGTCATCTGTTTTCATTTGTGAGAAAATCACATCCAAAGCAAAGTCTGATGGGTTTGTTTCTATATAAAATGCCTTGGAAAAGTCAACATGATACAAGATTGGTGTAGAAACAAATGATATCTTTAGAGCTTCAAAAGTTGCTTCCGCTTCTTGATTCCATTGGAATTTGTCTTTAGAGGTCAAACGTGTAAATGGAGCTGCAACTTGAGAGAAGTCTTTGATGAAGATCTAATAATAATTGGCAAATCCTAGAAAGCATTGGATATCTCTTACCGTTGGCATAATACGTGCAAATTTGCTCGAGAATGCTCCGGGCACCTGGCTGTGGAAGATATAAAGGAAATACACAACAATAAGATCCTAACAACTCTAATAGAATCTTAAACAACTTTTATTAAACCTTAACACTATTAATCAAACTTTGATCTAATCTTAAAGAAATTATAAAAGAAGAGTAAATGAATCATACATTAATCATAAAAAAAAATAGCATATAAAATACTAAATTTAGAAAATACTAAAAAATAAAAATTTTAAAATCCTAAGTCACACCTTGTTCAAATCCTAAGTCACACCTTGTTCAAATCCTAGTCAAACTCTAAGTCAAACCCTATTCAAATCCTAAGTCAAATCCTATTCAAACCATAGGTTAAATCCTAAGTCAAAACCTAAGTCAAAACCTAAGTCAAATCCTAAGTCAAATCCTAGTCAAAATTTAAATCAAACCTTAAGTCAAACCATACGTCAAATCCTATTCAAATCATAGATCAAACACTAAGTCAAAACCTAAGTCAAATCCTAAGTCAAATTTTAATCAAATCCTAATCCTAATCAAATCCAAAATCTTAAATCAAACCCTAAATCAAACCTTAAGTCAAACCATACGTCAAATCCTATTCAAACCATAGATCAAACACTAAGTCAAAACCTAAGTCAAATCCTAAGTCAAATCTTAATCAAACCCTAATCCTAATCAAATCCAAAATCTTAAATCAAACCCTAAATCAAACCCTAAATCCTAAAATAAACCCTAAACAAACCCTAAATCCTAAACCAAACCTTAAATAAATCTTAAATCAAATTCTAACCAATTCAAATCAATCCTAGGAAAAATTAGAACCTCAATATTTGTTGATTAGGCCATTGATCTTACTTAAAACTTTGTACACCTTTCAATCTCTTAGTCAACAATAAGCTCAGCAAATTTGAAAGAAATCAAACATACCAAATGGAAGAAAAATCCTAAAAACTTCTCGGATATTGGTTGGCCTCCTTCTCCAACCTTCATGCTGATCTTCCAGTGTTGATTTCTCCCTTCTTTACCATTCAATCAATCTCAAATCACTTACGTTTATAGGAAAACAAATCTACTATTGACAAAAATAAAGTTTACTCCAATTCAATTGGCAAATTGCTCAAGATCTCAAAAATCTTAACTAACCCTCAAAACATAATTTCCGAGACCTTGACCCACTTAAACTTCAATTACATACAACAAAACTATTAGATTTAGCTCAAATTCATAGCATACATTAACAACAACAATATCCAAAAATCCACAATATTGCAGCTGTGGATCTACAACAAACCTCTTAGAATTGCCTAAAATATCAATCCTATTTTATTTCACAAAATCCCAGGTTGCCCAAAACAAGCCTAATTTTATAAAGTTATTACAAAGTCATTTCTTATCCAAATCACTTGAAATCAATTTCTATACAAAATCCTTCAAGTCCACTTTCTAATCTTAATCTCCGATCTACAAAAGCCTCCTAGATCCACCATAGGCATGTAGTTTTGTGCCTTAGAGTCTAATTTCAACCCCAATCCATAACTGGTCCTTTCCGGATATCTATTTTGAGATTTTTGTGGTAAATTTTTTTGAAACCTCTTCTTAACTCCTTCTTATATATGTCTATATTATTTTATTTCTCAATCTACTTTGTTTTGCCTTATTTATGGCCCTACAAAGTAAATAGAAGCTCATGTGTAAAAAGGGCAGTATTAACACTCATTAGTTTTATTCCCTTTTTACTATTATCTATTTTTCTAAGATAATTTGTTATAATATTTTGAACTAAGATCTTCTATAATATATTATTTCCACACTCTTTCACCTAATAGTCACGTTACATCATGACACCGTCTTTGGAATCTTCCATTTCATGATTGTCTGGACTTTCTTAGGATCCATCATAAGACCATTTGAAATGATGTATCCTAAGATATCAACTTTAGTAGTGTGAAATACATATTTTTCCATCTTAGCATACAATCTCGCATCTCTAAATTTTTTTTAATATTTAACGAATATGTATTTCATATTCTTCTACGTTCTTAGAATAGATTAAAATATCGTCTAGGTAGCAGACAACAAAATTGTCTAAGAATTCATAAAGAACATCATTCATGAGATGTTGAAAAGCAACTAGTGCATTCGTAAGTCCAAAAGGCATGATATTATATTCAAAATGTCCGTACCTGGTTTGAAATACAATTTTCCATTCATCTCATTTTTTGATGTGTATTAGATTATATGCTCCTTTTAGATTTATTTTTGTGTAGATCTTAGCTTGATTTATCTTGTCAAAGAGTCCTGATATCAAAGGTAATGGATATCTGTTCTTGATTGTGATCTTATTGAGTCCTTCATAGTCAACACACATTCGCAATGATCCATCTTTTTTTCTTCATAAATAGAATTGGAGCTCTTACTAGAGATTTAGAATGGCGTATGAAATTCTTTGCCGAATTCTCGTCAATATACGCCTTGAGTTCAGCCAACTCATCTTGTCATAAACTGTAGATTGGTCCAAATGGTGGCTAAGTTCTTTCCTTGAGGTTGATTAAACAATCATATGTACGATGCTCCGGAAGAATATCTGCATTTGTTTTCTCAAAAACGTCCTGATAATCTAGATATTAGCTTAGAATGCCACTTGAAGTCTTTCCATCATCAAAAATGGGTGTGGCATAAACAGCTAAAGCTGATCCTTCTTTTGCTG
Organism: Physcomitrellopsis africana; assembly: GCA_036785485.1. Classification (NCBI taxonomy): domain Eukaryota; kingdom Viridiplantae; phylum Streptophyta; class Bryopsida; order Funariales; family Funariaceae; genus Physcomitrellopsis; species Physcomitrellopsis africana. The sequence continues at coordinate 27,439 of JAWRVF010001314.1, forward strand.
TGTGTATAAAAGCTTTTGCACTTATAAGTACAGATTTTATTATACTAGACTTATAGCCTTTTACTTGGTTGGCAGGATGGTTAATATCATTCTGAAAAAAGTCAAGTCTACGAGAATTTCAATCTATTTGAGGGTTATATTTTTCTAGCCATGATAAATCTAAAATAACTAGATTAGACGGGGATTTAATTATGTTAAAGGCTACGTAGCTATTATGACCATCTATTATTACTTTTATAGGATGGATTTCATGAGTGACGTCTCTAAAAGACAATAGACGACCATCTATGACTTCTACATGTACGGATTTAGTTTTTTGTACTAAAGGTATTTTACGATTCTTAACAAATTGTTCATCTAGAAAGCATGTTGAGGCTCCTGAATCTAATAAGGCAGAGGCTCTATAGTTTTTTGGTCCTAAATATAGATCTATCATAAAACAAGGAGAGGATTCTAAGGAGAGAATAGGACCTTTACTAGGAATTGTACAAGGTTCCAGCTGCACGGTTCCTATTGTAGTTGAACAAATTTGTTTCTTGACACGTTGTCTTCTTTGACAACTGTACTCCTCATTTTGTAGTTGTATCATTTCTTCGGACAATGTTGAGTAGTGTGCTTAGGTTCTCCACAATATAAACATAATCCTCCTTGACGACGTTGAATCTTTTCTTGTTCGATAAGAGATTTAAAACGTACCGCATCAATTTGCATGTCTTCTATTTCTAAATGTACGTCTTATGAGGACGTTGATATTGCTATTGAATAATAACGTTGAGGCTCCCTTGTATGATTCTTGGATCAAAACTCAAAAAGTCGATTGTCACACTTCACAGCAAAATCAATTCCTTGACTCAATGTTTGAAGATCGAATAAATTGAACATTAATTTTTTTACCTCATATTGTAATCTGTAGAAAAATTGGTTGATGAATGTAGCATCATCCCACTTGATATCAGTCGCTAGTTGTAAAAATTGTGAAGCGTATAATAACATTGATCAATTGCGTTGTCGTAGGATACAAATCTTTTTGGTGGCAACACGGATTGCATCATATTCACCATACATAGATCAAAATTCCGCTAAAAATGCCTCTAAATTATCCAATATTATATCATGTCATTCAAGAAAAGATGAAAACCACGATAAAGCAGAACCCGAAAGTAACGTTCCAATAAACCTAACTTGAGATCCTTGCGTAGGATAACTTTGAGATTGAAGTTCAATCACCAATTGTACCTGATTGACAAATCCTTGAAATTTAGATCTTGTGCCATCAAACTTCTCAAATAAACTAATTTTTGGTTCTCTAATGCTTGAACGGTGCTCCATCATAGGAGAGGTAGTATGGTTTGGTGCAAATATTGACGCAGCTCCAACCATCTCTATATCTTCACTTCCTGCTAATCTTGTTCTTCCTTGTGGTGGTAAATTGAGTTGATGCATTGCAAGCATTAGCTCTCTCATTTGTTCTTACATTTGTGCCATTGCACTCTTCATTTCCGCAGCTCTGCCATGATAATATAATAGGAAAGAAGGTATCTACTCTCACTTCAAGAAATGCAGAGTAACACACTTGAAAGAAAAAATTTTAGAAACAATATCAGTTTAGAAGTAGGTATTCTACAACTTCTAAAATGCTTATGTCTTATCAAGAGAAAGGAATAATCCATTCTTAATCAAGAAAAGACAAAGCTTTGATATTGTATGTTTACTCTTATCAATCTGTCAAGGACATGAGTTAGAAAAAGATGTATAATCTAATGAAAATTGTATCAAAGAACAGTCACAAAATAGGAATGAAAAAATATGTATATTCAAAGGGAAACTAGAACGGCTATTGCCAAAGACTAGAAACATGAAGACTCTTGAAACTAGACTAAGATTAAAAAAAGAATTGACAAGAGTGAAGAAGAATTCATTCTTGCTGCTATAAATACTATATAATTAAGAGTTACATGGTGATATTCTATAAGACCTCATACACGTGTCTAATTTATAAGACACATGTCAAACTCACGACAAGTTTCCCACATGTGCGCCACGTACTTGGCTTGTTCTGCAAGCTATCAACATGTGTGACATATGGCTAGCTTATTTCACAAGCTACCAACATGTACGCCATGTGACTAGCTTGTTGACCAAGTTTCTAACCTACCAATCACCTATAGACATGTATAAAGGTGATTCCGCGTCTATGAAGCTTCTAGGAAGCTCTTCTATCAGATATTATCAAATCGACTTATTTTACCTACTTCTATTGGTCTATATTATTTAGATAATTTTTAGAATAAACCTTATGTCCATGACATTATCAAAGGCTTAACTACTCCTTAGAAAAAACTCTATATTGTGATAGAGTTCAAGACCTTTATCATAAATCTAAAAAAGGTCCTTCCTAATTTTCAACAATTCCCTAGCATTTTAATATAGTGATTAAATGACTAATTGCCACCAAAATTCACCATTTAAAATAACACTTTGATTTAGAGTTTAATGGGAATTTACTACATATGGTACTATAATCCAATATAATTGGAAATTATTAATAAATTAATGATTTACAATCACCATTAAATTAATTCTATACAATTGATATTTTTTAAGCTATTAATTATCATTTTTATTCTAAATTATAACTAAAATGAGAGAAATAAGAAAAAAAAGAATAATAATAAGAAATGGTGCCATTTTCCTTATTGACACACTCTTAATCAAAAAGAGACAAAGCTTTGATATTAATACTTCATTCTTGTCAATCTATCAAGGATACAAACTAAAACAGATGCATAAGTTAGTAAAAACTATATCAAAGAAAAATAACAAGATAGAAATAAAGATGTATATTCAAAAAGAAATTGGAATGGCTATTGTCAAAACCTAGAAATTACATGAGACTTTTGAACTAGACTAGAAACAAGAAAGGAGTTGACAAGAGTGAAAAAGACTTCACTCTTGTCTCTATAAATACTATCTATCTGAGAGCTATGTGGCGGCATTTTATAGGACCTTCTACACATGTCTAATTTGTAAGACATGTGTCAAACTTACAAGATAAGTTTTTCACATGTGCGCCACATATTTAGCTTATTTTACAAGCTACCAACATATGTGACACATAGCTAGCTTGTTCCATAAGCTATCAACATATAGGACACGTGGCTAGCTTATTGACCAAGTTTCTAACTTATCAATCACCTATAGACATGTTTAAAGGTGATTTCACATCTATAAAGCTTTTAGAAAGCTTCTCTATAAGATATTATCAAACCGGGGAGATATGCATAGAAGTAAGAGAGGTGAGAGCTAAAATTTGCTAGGAAAATGTTATCTATGACTGGTGTAGGTATGAAACTGTTGTGTAGACAATAAATACCACGAGGCCGCCAACAATGACTTGTAGGCTACGATGCAGATGAAGATACTGAGAACTCTAATTATTGTGGAGAAGGTTATTTAAGGTCCAAGGTTAAGATCTAGGAAGGTGAGCAATACAAGCTGAAAGGCTCACATATTGTTTGGAGGGCAGGGGCTTTTCCTAACCCCTATCCATTGTTATAGAAGTTATTTCTTTGGATGATTATGTTTCTTGGATATCAAATATATTAGATTAAAAAATAAACACAGGACGAATTATGAGTGTCTCTCAAAAATATTCTTATCATTTAGTAGATCCAAGTCCATGGCCTCTTTTGGATTCATAGGGAGCTTTGGCAAGCACCATTGGTGGTATTATGTATATGCACTCTTTTACGGGAGTTGGAATACTTCTTAGTTTAGACTTGAAAATGATCCTATATACTATGCTTATATGGTGGCGCAATGTTATACGTGAATCCACTTACGAAGGACATCATACATTTGTAGTCCAATTAGGACTTTGCTATGGTATGATTTTATTCATCATGTTTGAAGTCATATTTTTTTTAGCTTTCTTTTGGACTTTTTTTCATTCTTCTTTGGCACCTACAGTAGAAATTGGAGCTATTTGGCCTCCTAAAGGAATTGATGTGTTAAATCCTTGGAGAATTCTTTTTCTAAATATCCTTATTCTACTTTCATCTAGAGCTATTGTGACTTAGGCTCATCATGCTATATTACCTGGATTCAAAAAATAAATTGTTTATGCTTTAATAGCTACCAGGCGACCGTTAGATTACCAAAGAAAATTTTTGATTACCTCTCATAATCATATTATTGGTGATGCTCGCAATGAGATGGATGCAACATATCATTTAAACCAACTCAGACAATAGCATGTTGCAAAAGGAAAGGACAGGGTTGATCAACTCTAGAGAACTTTTTCGACCGTGTCTTGGAAATATAGCCAAATGGATCATTCATGAATGTGATTTATTTTACCTACTTCATTTATTAAATGCTGAAAGATAGTTAGTATATTTATTAATCCAAAATACATAATATTATATTCAAAATATCTATACCTTATCCAAAATGTGATCTTTTATTTGTTGCCTTCCTTGATCTATACCAAGTTGTATATTCCACAAAGATCTATCTTAGTATAGATCTTGGCTTAGTCAAGTTGTTCCAAAAGTCTTGAGATTAACAATAGTGGATTTTAATTCTTCATTGTTATCTTATTTAATCTCCAATAATCAATACACATATGCAACCATCATTTTTCTTTATAAAAAATATAGATGTATCTACTAAAGGCTTTAAATGTCTCATAAAATTCTTTGTAAGGTTTTTATCAATATAATCTTTCAACGCCAAAAGCTCATTTTGAAAAAGGTTATAAATTATACCAAAGTTAGTTGCATTTCTTGTTGTAGATCTATGGCACAATTATAGGGTCAGTGCTTTGGTAATATATCAATATTTTTCTTTTAAAAAATATCTTGAAATTTGCTATATTACTTTGAAATATTTGTCAATGAAGTCATATCTTTTTTAATTAGAATTGCACAAATAATGAATGATATATCTTCTTTGGAAAATCTTATAAAATTCTTTATTCCAACAAATAAAGGCTTTTTAACTTGTGGCTTTTTATAAAGTTTTTTTACAGGGATTTCTATCAAAAATATTATTTTTTATAACTTCTATAGGTATTGTTTCATAAGTGATACTATTAGAGGATAAGGATTGTCCATCTTTTACTTCTAAATGAATTGGTTTAGATTTTTGTACTAGAAGATTTTTATGAAGCTTAATAAATGCTTCATTTAAAAAATAAGTTGACACCTTTGAACCAATAATACAAATGCAAAAAGCTTTTAAGGGCCAAAACACAAAAAAATTATAAAGCAACAAGTAGGCTAAGCAAAAAAAGAAGAATCTGAATAATTTTATAATGTTAAATTGTTCAGCCATATTATCTCTATTGTAATTGAATATCTTCATTTTCCTAAATAATTGCATTCTTGATTTTGGTGATGCATCAATTTTATTTTTTTGGATAATTGTCAATCTTGTGGTCTTTGTGACCACAATATAAGCATAGACCTTCTTCCATCTAATGCTTCTTTTTTTGTAGACTAAAAGATTTAAAACATTTGGTATTAAATTACATATCTTCTACTTTTGAATGTAAATTTAAAATACTTGCTAATGTAGCAAGAATATATTGGATTATGTATTGTCTTATTAAAGCCCATGAATGTTGATTTTAACGATGTTGGAATAATTGATTATTATATTTTATGACTTGATTGATGGCTTCATTAAGCGATTGTGGATCTAAAAGTAATAATAAAAAATCCTTTATATCGTCTCTTAATCCTCAATAGAATTGATTCATCAAGGCTTCTTCATCCCAATTAATGTCGCACACTAGTTATTTAAAATTGGATATATAAACTGATATAGGGTGCGCCTCTTGTTGCAATGTTTAAATCTTAGATATTGCTCAACAAGCTTTGTTATGTTTTCCAAATGCTTTTGCAAATTCTTCCATGAAAACTTCAAAATTGCTTAAAATTGATGATTTCTTTTCAAATAAGGAAAAAAATCATGATAATGCTTGCTTTATAAGAAAGGTGCCAACTAATCCAACTCAAGATTCTTTAATTGCATAAGTATTAGCTTGTAGAACCATTATCAATCAAATTTGATTAACAAACCCTTAGAACTTTGAACATGTATCATCATATTTTTCTAAAAGACTAATTTGAGGCTCCTTACGTTTTTGAATAGATAGATTTTTATAGCAGAATATAGGTAGTATTGCATCTTTAAATGTAGAAGTTAGAGATGGATACAATTTAGGTTGTGATACTCCAAATGTTACGTCGATATGAAGTTTTACAATAATTCTTTAAATTTCTACAGTCTTAGCCAATAAAGTCATAAGAGCGCTTATAATGGTGTCTAATTTGGATTCAAAAGATTTGGTCATATTAATGTCTTGACATCTAGCCATTCTAAAAGAAAGAAGAAACAAATCTATAAGAAGACAATATCAATTAAGAAGAGGATAATCCACAACCTCTAAAATACTTTAAGACTTTCAAAGAGAGGAATGATCTGCTCTCTTACAAGAGGGACAAAGCTGTAATATTATGATGAAGGAAATGTCAATTTAAAAGAGAATAATTTGCAACCTCTAAAACGTTGGTATATCTTCAAGAAAAAAGGTAATCTACTATCTATCAAGAAGGATCCAATCTTTGATATTTAAGATGAGAAAAGTCTCAAAAAATTGTCAAGGACACGAGAATACAAAATAAGAAACTTGAAGCAGAAATAGGTTTCAAAAAAAAACCAACAAAGATTTAAATTATTTAGATGAGTACACAAACAACACCAAGAAAGATAAGCTATAATTTCAAGAGATGCATTGTCAAGACTAAAGAACTCTTTAGTCTTGATTCTAATATATATCCCTATTTAGGAAGCTTCTCAAGGAGCTTCTATCAACTTGGAAGCTTCTTGAGCTCCTTCTAATCACTACAAAGCTTCTCAAGCTACTTTCTTTAATTAAGAAGCTTCTCAAGCAAATTTCAGTAACTTGGAAGCTTCTAGAATGTTTTAGAAGGTTTTGTAAACTTTCGAAGTATACATCCATAACAAAGTCTATTTTATTTAAAATAATTAGAATCATTTAAATATTATTATTATTAATAATAAAAAATTATCTATAAATATTAAAAATAATATTTTTTTATTTTCTTAACATTCACTAATATTCCAACTTCTTAATTATTACATATCTTCCAATCATTATTTTTAGAATATCTTATATTTAAATCTAAATTTATTAAAATAGATTATTTAATAAAAAATAATTAAGATAAATATCTATTAATAGATAAAATTTAATAATTATTATATTATTTTAAAAACTACAAATTTTTTTTAAATATATAAATAATATTATAAAAATTCTTTAATAATAATAAAATACTAATAGATTTTTCTTGATATTAAGTTCCTTAAAACGATCCTATTAGTCTTATTAAAATAACTATTTTAGAATTTAAAAAAATTGATAAATTACAATTGGAATGAAAAAAAAATTTAAATTTAAAAAACTCAAATTTGCCATATTTTAATGATAAAGCATACAAAATATTAAATATTTTAGATTAAAAACTTAGATAAATTACAGTATTTTTTAATTTAAAATAAATAATTATATAAATTTGAAGATTTTTTTTTTTTTACACAAATATAATAATAATTATATTATATGGTAAAACATTTCTAAAATCTTAATTTAATATTAGTACTAACTAATGTTATAACTAAATATTTTTTAAAAAAATAATTTTTATTAAATATTAAAAATATTCTTTAAAATAATCTTTTAAATTCTTTATTATTTAAAATACTATTAAAATTAAAAAAAATTAAAACCTTAAATTCAATTTTTGTTCAAATTCTGTCTCTTGAAGACTTATAAAAAATTACTTACTTAATATTATTATTATTATTATCAAATACTTCTATAAAATATCTCTTCTAAAATACCAAAAGTATTCTTTTAAAATATTTATTTTATAAAATATTAAACTACTTTTAGATTATAAAATAATTTTATAAAATAAATATTATAAAATTACTAGTAATTTTATAATATTTATTTTATAAAATTATTTATATTTAGATATAAATTTTGAGCTCTATTTAAAAATATTTTGTAATAATTGATATTTTATTTTTATAATACATATATATATATATATATATATATATATAAGAGTTAATTTAGTATAATTAGAAATAAAATTGATACTTTCTTATATTGTTTTTAAATAGTCATTATAATTTAGTGTATAAAATAACAATGAAACTCTTTTTTTTTTTAATATTTTTATATAATTATACTGCTTGTTATTTTATATGTTTATTACATTAATTACATAATTAAACCATAATTTAATTTTTTGGAGATATTTTTAATAATTTTAGTAAAATAAATTATTTTCTTGTATACTTCTAAAAATACTAAGTTTGACATTAATGAATTCTTGATTAAAATAGAGGATAGAACAAAATAAATTAAATTAAATTGAAGGTAAATAGTTGTTTCAAGAAATAGAGAAATCATGGATATAAAATAGTTTTTTTTGTTTTTAATTTCATTTTAAATTAAATTTCAAATGTCTTTTCTTATTTAAAGAAAATTAAACTGGTCCTATATTGAATATATCTTTATGACTGAAAAAAAATTAAAGAATTAAAAAAAAAGTTTAAATCATTCTGGAATCTTTATTAATGAGAATAATTAGGCAGTTATTTCCAATTAACATATATCAAATAGATTTTTATTTTATCTGATGTATTTTGATATATCATTACTTTGATATAGTATTTTATGAAAGATTCACAAAAATAAAACCAAAAATAATAGAGTACCAAATTTATTTATTTTTTAAATTTAAAACCAAATTATATACAAACTTAAATTTTTTAATTAATCTACACAGAAATTTGAATATCAAACTTTTTTTTTGCTTATGTGAGAACAAAGAAATGAAACAAGGATTTGGTCGTTTACTGATACTCAAGTATCCAACTGGATCTATTGTGTAATTCAAATTTTCACCATTTCATCATATTCATGAGTTTTAAGTCATTTACACATTAATCTTATTTTTAGAAGTGGATCAATTGCCACAAATAATTTTTATTTTTATTTAAATTCTTCAAAAAAAAACGCTTTTCTATTTTAATCACCCACACTCTAAAATCACCAACTTGCTACAAATTACATAAGACCCACAATTCCAAAATGTAGCACCACTTTCAACAAAAGAGGCACACTAAATTCTCTCTCTTACATTATATATATATATATATATATATATATAACAGTATAATAAAAATAAAAAATCACATGTAAAAATTTCATGTAAAAAAATTTCATGTAAATTTCATGTAAAAATAAATGAAGACCTATGCAACAGTTTTGTCTTTGGAGGTGGACAATGCACACCGTAAATCTAGACTTCAACCCCATAGTTTGACTTTTTTAAAAAGCAAAATATTTTACTTTCACTTTTTGATGGTTTATATTCCCCCCTAACCCCTAACCTGCCTTACAGGCAGCTCAGTGAGGAGAAGACAGAGCACAGAAGCGAGGCTCGCAGGGCCGGGTCTATTTGTCCTTGCCCACAGCCCCCTGCTATAAAAAAGATCACAGGTGAGGGGCCACGGCTACTGGGCACCGTCCACCCCCAAATCCAAGGCTCGGGATTGCGTATTAATGGATGGGACGAGGGCGACCAGGTCCCATCCCTAGGCACCCATGGCCGTGTGCCCGTGCTGATGGGGCCCTATTACGTCACCCAGATCTCATTGGATTGTGCCCATTATGGCTGTCTTTCTAGAATGGGACCTTTCATACCGCGATGGCCTCCATGCAATCAACTCTCGGGCTCCCCGGGTCGGGCCGGGCTGAGCTCGCGTCCATGGAAAACCCAGCGCCCCCCCCCCCCCTTCCCCGGGCTCCTGTGTGTACGACGATGTGACCAGGCTGCTTTGGAGGAGACCAGGATTGCTACCTCTCACCCGTCCTTGCAGCTGTTGGATGAATGCGTGATGGAATCAAGAAGGAAAAATAAAAATAATAAAACAAAACAAAACAAAAAGTACATGGGGTTGGATGGATTAATTTTATAGTCTAATTTTTTCTATTAAAAACATTGCTGTCTATCACATTTGTACTGTTTTAATTTATAACTATTCATCTTATTGATCAAATGTTTTTCTAGTGTGAAATTCAACCTTTTCGGTAAATATGCTTCTGCATTGATTCATTTGCAAATGATTAACCATTGAATTCTGTCCATTTACTTGATTTAATGTTTGCAGGGTGATTTCAGAATTGAGAAACAAGTTTAAATGAAAATTCAATATGACACCAGTGGTCAAATCATTTGCAAATGTCAAGTACCTAAATACTATATATTATGTACCATCAAGCATTGTTGAAATTATCATAATTACTATTTTTATTTTTTTTGCAACATTCTTTATTTCATCATTACTAATCTTTTTTTTTGTAACAATAAGTGAATTTATAAAATTTTCAGAATTTTTAAAATTGTATTCTTTTGAAAGTAATGCATTAAAAAATCAAGAATACATTTTTTAAACAAAGTAACACCAACTCTTTCTATAACAAAACCTCAAGAATATTTGATAAATTTAGAAAAATTAAAAAATTAAAAAAAAAAAAAAAAAAAAAAAATTGTTTCAATTTTATGATTTTAGATACAAAGAACTTCAGTTAACACATTATGGACTTAAACAGAACAAAGAATGCAATGTAGTACAATATGAGAGATAATTAAAATAAAATAAGAAACATAGAAAACAAAAAAAAAATAAAGCAAAAAAATTTTAAAAAATAAAGAAATTTTATGGTTGGTTGAGAAAAAAACGATTAAGAATTTGTATATAAACATGATTTAATATGTCATTACTATATTGACTTAAAAACTATAGAATAAATTCTAGTGTATATATATATATATATATATATGTATATATATAAATATGATTTTTATTATTTAAATAAACAATACAACAATAAGGTTAAAATCTATTAAATATTTTTTTAAATATAATTTTTTATACTATATGTATAATATATAAGAAATTTAACTAAAATATTTAAAATTTTAGGCCATTTTTGAATGAATATTTACAATCTTATTTTAATTTCAGTCAAAATTCAAAAAACCCAAATACTACTATATAATGAAGATGCATATTGCCAATGCATTTTGTTATAAAACCATTCATAAAAATTGTTCATGAATTTAATTAGATTCTAAACAAGAGGTCTTTTTTAAGAATAGTTAAGTTTAACTTTGAAATTTTAATATCTTACTTTGAAAGAAAAATCAAGCATAAAATAAATAATAAAAATTAATAAAATTAAAAACCATAACTTATTGTTAGATTATCATTTGCAATAACAAAAAAAAAAAAAAAAAAAAAAAAAAAAAGAATTCTAAGATTGTATAATAGAATAATAAAAGATTTTTTAAAGAATATTTTAATTCCTTTCCTTCCTCTACCTTAACTACCATTAATTTATTTATGTTTTTAGAATTATTTTTATTCTAAAAATTAATAAAATTTAATTTATTAAAGCTAATTTGAAATTATCTATATTTTTAGCTTGATAGTAAATACATGTTAAGCAAAAGTTCAAGTTAATATTGCTTTACTAGTATGAAATTTTTATATACATAAATCTAAAATTTATAAGAGATTTATGATTTGAAGTATAAATCTTCTATTAATAATAAACTATAATGTTGATATCTCTACTATAATATAATAAATTTTAAAGATGTAAGTAAAATTTAAAAATTAAGTATTATGTAAAAAATTTAATAATATATATAATTTATTATAAAACACAATATAAAAGATATATTTTTATCATCAACTAAAATTTCTCAATTTTGCATACTTTAGATGTTTAAACAAATTAAAGATACAAAAGAATGTAAATATATACATGTTGAGAAAACATATACAAAATCATATAAACAAAGAAACAAATATAGAACAGATTTATTTTCCTAAGATTTGAAACTATATATATATATATATATATATGTATATATATACATATAGAAAATTGTGGTTCTACCTAGCTTAGTATTACAATTATTAAAATCCTTAATGATAGATGAGAAAGTATTCTAAGCTGCTACCAAATAGGATGTACATTGTTATATGGGGGATAGTGACTTGTGCTCCCTCTTTCCAAAGTGGGGCTAGAATTATGTCCCTATCCTTCTTTGAAACCTCCATGGAGGTGATTGATTATATGACATGCAAGTCTACCACAATCCACACATATATGTATAATTTGGATAAAATACAAGTTTTTTTATAATAAATTAGGAATCATATATAGAATACATATATGTATATACCTAAATTTTCAATATCAATTTAAAATTGAAGTATTTAATATAAAAAAGTGTTTTAGAAAACTTCCTTGCAAGCTTAAAAATCTTTGGTGACATGACAAAAATTCACACATGTGTCATATAAAATCATTATTATTTTGATATTAAATCTCTTATTTTGAAATTACAATCTCTAAATGAAATTAGTTTATTCATTTTGAGGTTCAAGAAATGAAGCATGTTTTTCTTGTTAAAATGCAGTGGAAAATAAAAATATGTGATGATAGGAAATTGAGCCATTACACTGTGTGTGGTTGAAGTTGTAAGCATACACATGACAAATTTTAGCTTGCAATACTAAATAGCCATTATGCAGGTTCTTTGTTGTCCAAAATATACAAGATAATATATCATAATGTAATTGAAGTTTTTTATGTTAGAAAATAGTTAGATATAATAATGTAAGTTATGCATAAATTAGTAAAAGTAGAAACTGAATAACTGTCTTCTTTTTATTAATTGGTAGTGTAATCAGTAAAATGAAAATACAGATAAGTAACTTAAAAAACAAATCTATTATGTCAAAGTACATAGCAACTAGTAAATTACCCAAAGAAATAAATACACTTTTATAGTTATTTTGAAATTTGATTATTGGCAGTATAATTGTATTCTTTCTATTTTGATAAATTAATAATTTTTTATTAATACTCAATCTCACAAAAACATAACTTTATGCAGCTCGTACATGTAGCATTTTATGTATTAACATTTTAAATTTATTTATAGAATGGAGTAATTTTTGAAAGACATGAACTGACATTAAGCATGTAATTATTGATTTCTGTATTACATCATATTAATATGTAAAAAATTAAAATACTTAATGATCAAGATAATTTATTAAGATGTATTTTGAATTGTTTAACATTTCTAATTATACATTTTAAAGAATACAGACAATGTACTGTTTTTTTCCAATTAGTAGTCTGTGTTAATAAAAAATTACTGTAAGAGTCCAATCTGAACTTTAACATTCAAGTTACAACTTTTTAATCAACATATGGTTACAAGTTAATAATTAGGTGCTAAGGACATGTTTAAATTTTATAAATGATAATTACTCGTTCTATTCATTTCTCTAAATGATGAATTTGGTATTATAGTGATCTTGTAAAAAAATATTTCAAAACACCATGTAAAACCTTACATTTGGAGCATGATAAATTCAGCTTTTTTTATTTTTTAATTAAAAATCAAAAACTATATTTTTTAGATAATAATTGTAATATGTTTTTTGTTTTTGTTTTTTTTGAAGTTTAATTGTCATGATGAAAATATTTTAATATTTTAAATTATTTGAAAAACATAACTTTCATAGTGTAATAGTTAATAGTACATTAATAAAAATGCCAATAAAACTACTGTAATCATGATTTGAATCTATCAAACTTTTATTTCTTTCAATAAAAAAGATTAAAAAGTAATATTAAAAATTAAGTTGCATGATTTTGGATTTTATTGGTGACTAAGTAAAAGTGCTGAATGATTAATTCAAAGGAATCTAAAACAATCAACTCTGATAGCCAAAAAAAAGAATCATAAAATCACAGAATTTGAATTTCAAAATGTTTTTAAAAGATCAATAATTAACACCAACTTCAGATCATTAGTGTTGTAGAAGGTGCCATGATATGTAGTCTTAAAACTTAATTTATTCTTTAAAAAAATAGATTTAAGTGGTTTGAAATCATAGGGCTCAATTAATGGCCTTGTGAATGGGGGTGCTTATGAAAGGGAAAAACAGAAGAGCATGGCTTGACTTCCACACCCACATCAATACAAATTCCTACTATTATCATTATTGTTTGGCACATTTTTTTTACATCATTGTAATTTAATCTTTTCTCTTCTTTGAATGAATCAAAACATTTTTGACGTGATGCAATCAAAATAAAAGAATAAACAAATTAAAAAAATCTTGGATTTGGTGGACTTACATTAACTTTTTCTTTAACACACACAATGTAACAGAAGTGAGATATGGAAGAAATGGCATTTGTATACACACTTGACATGCAGGTCACAATAACTTAGTAAGCTGCCTATTTGGAATAAAAATAATAAATAATAATCATAACATCATTCACCTGTTCTAGTTCTGTATCAATTGTCATTCATGCAACTCTTGTTCCCAAAGTATGAAACACAGAGCCTTCACAATTGATCAAATCAATCCATTGACTACATCATGATAACAAAATGAACTACAAGAAATTGAACATGTTTCCACCAAAATAATAAATAAACAAAATATATACATGAAAGGGTAATCTTCATACACAAAATTCACACTTCTAAAAATGCAAGTAGGCTATGTGTCTGGAGCATGCAACAAAATGTTTGTTTATGTGGTGCTACATCTTCCACTGTAACTATTCTTAATTGTAAAATTGAATTGAATTTATTTCCATATGCACTTACACATTCATTCTCCCAAGTAAGATCATCAACAAGAATTCCATTTTGTAGGGCACAAGGAGATCTGGCTGTCAGTACTTGACCCCCAGTATAACACTATCTTTCAATTTCCCCATCAATTCTAACCTGTACCGGGCTCTCAGTACAGGCTTGACTTTGTTGCGCCCAAACCTTCCTAGCAGCGACCTCCAAGACCACGCAGTTGTTTACTTTCAAAAAGTAAAAGTAAAAGTAAAAGAAACTTCCGGCTCAACACACACATAGTGCCATGGTCTCCCGTCAGTGTGAATGCATCCCTTCGTTTCAGAATCAGTGGATTTCACTTGATCATTTGGTCCGAAGCACCCACCCCGTCAACCCCTTGTACTCCGGATGAAACTTGGAGGATGATAAATGGACGTGTGGGGGGACCAGGGCTGATGGCATGTGACAGAGGGGAAGATCACATGCTGACATCATCATCCTTCTTGAGAAGCTCAATCGTCTACGTGGCATTGAACGCATGTCTTGCACGAGTTGACTCATCCTCCTTATTGTGTCTTTGAATTATTGATTAAACTAGTTTTCTATTCCAATAACTTTTGCACATAAGTGATAGTCTACATATAGTCCTTTTAGACTGAAAAAATCCTGTAAGACATGAGTAGTTTAGACAAATACTATGTTGGAAGACCAGATTATAATATTACTAGGATTCATAATTTTGTTGTTAAAGAAAATTGCTATAAGTACAATGGATTGAATGTATTGAAGAAGTATAGTGCATCCTTTCAAAAATCAAGTATTTTGAACTAAAACAACAATCATAATTTTACATGCATGTTTTATGATGTAGGTCACCAATCAAGATGGGATTTTATCTTTAAAATGTTTTAATTACAACCTATCTTGTCTTGGTATAGCAATAATGGGTGCGTATTGTTGTAATTTATCATAAAATTCATATATATATATATTTTTAAAGTAAAGTAAATTGGAAAGGTGAAATAAATTTTCTCAGTTTTCAAGAACAATTCCAAAAATTACTCCATAAATTTACTCGAAACTTTTGGTTTTAGTAATGAAAGGATTTTCCCTGCAAAGGTTCACTTTATTGTAGTGCAAATGTTTTAGTACTTCAAACATAATCCAAAATGTATGTTATTTTCATAAAACCAGAATGTTATTCATTTACAAAATGGCATAAGTACTCTGCATTAATAAAACAAAAAAATCCAATTATGTTCAAAATCATTATCATGTCAAAATAAAAATAAATAAACCAATGATTTAAAAATAAGTGAAACGACAATAATATATTGTATATTCTTGCAAGATACAGAACCTTAATGTTGTGACAAAGTCTATAAACATATTAGATCTGACTATATATATGGTATTTTGTCCTTAAAATTAACCAAAATATCCAGCTTTTCAATTTGTTCAATTTGAATCTTTTCTTCTTAATTTTAAAAAGGACTGGACATTAATATTTATTGAAGAAACCAATGAATTTATATTTTTATTTATAGCTTTCAAAATTAGCAATATAGAATTAACAACATTGCAAACTTGTTTAGGAGTTTTATGTTCGTATATTGTTAAAACCTGTTAAAATCCATATCAGGAAATTGAAAAGGCTATTTCATATGTTCTACAATATTCATATGAATATATTTGCAGTAGACAATAGTTAAAAATAAAAATAAAAATAAATCGAAATAAAATTAGAGTATTGCACTTTTTTCACAATTAAGCTGTTTGTTCATAATTGATCCGTTTATATCCGTTTAATAGATTTTGTTGGTGGGCAAAAGTATACTCTTTTGTAGTATTTCACTTCCACAAGCAACTAAATCACCTCAGTGGTTCCTCATCCATCGAACAGTTCCGGATGAAGATGTCTGTTCGTACACACGAAGCCATCGCAAGCTGAAAGCAACGACAGGCGCTCATCCATGATACATTCATTCGTAATTAATCCACAGCCAACAGGTCTAGAACAAGGAGCCTTGCCGCTGCAGGGGAGCGGTACCGCAACCTGAGAATCTGAGTGCTGCTGTCGTTTCCCGTGAATCCATCGCTGCAAATCCACGTAGAGATAAGTAAAATGAGGCTGCCCAGCTTCGTTAAAGAGACCAGGATGAAACGGCACACAAATTGGAAAAGGTGCTTTTATAATAGAGGAGACATGAGTTAGGGCCGTGACACTCCGGAAAAGAATAGGAGGCGGCTGGATCGACCTCGGGCCGGACGCCCCGCTTGCAGATGACTGCGCATTGGCAACGCCATGCATAGGAATCCCATCCGTTCGCAAACGCCCCCTTATTTTTCACCATTGTCCGTTTCATCTTGCATGCATTCACGCTGGACTTTAATTGCGTGCCTCCACGATGGGCCGTTCTTCGCATTCAAGTGTACCTGCAATGTCGACAATCCCCTCTCCACTGGTGTGTGCGGACAAATCGAGCACTAAATGAGATCGACCCTTGGGTCTGGTATAATAAGTAGTCCAAAGGGCACCTACCGAATTCAGTTTCCGCTCAAACTTCTGGAGTTGAGGCATGAGAGTTTCCAGGAGTGACCGTGTGTTAGTTCTAATATAGGTTGGGTTGCAATTTCTCGTTCTCTCCGAGACCCGAGTAATGGTCTCAGAGGAGTCTCTGGTGGAATGAGAGCTAGGATACCGTGGAATCGAAGCGAATCTGGGTAGTTAGGGTGGCACTCACAGTGTGAGTCGTTGGCTGGAATCATTCACCAGTTCCGTTCTGCCGAGTGAAGTGGACATCGATATCATCACCAGTTCCGTTCTGTTCTCTCCCGCATGCTGAGAAAGGAATAGCATGTGTTGGTTCGACAACCATCGGCAACACCATTGTGTAAGGCGACTTTGGGGCTGAGCGAAAATACAAAGACATTAGTTCTCTGGATGCGAGTGCTATGCTTTGTCTGAAAGGGAAGTATTTCTGGGGCATGTGATATTGGGCCCGCTCAATCAGATGTCAATTCCAGAAACGCCTGGCATTGTCCTCAGATTGAGCCGCGCCAATATCACATCCTTCTCTGATTGTTTCTGTTTTCTGAACCTGGGCGATTGCTGCTGTTGGTATTGTGAGAAACTAGAAGACTTGTCAATGTCATGCCCCCACTTTGCAATGCACATCCAAAAAAAAAAAGTGCTTCAAGAAATGCAGAACTTGAAGTCGCACTAACTCATCTTGCTTAGATTTTTCGGACCTTGACGTATTTTATTTGTTATTTGAATTATAGCTGTCGAATTGCTGTTCTGGTGCTCGGTCCATTAACGTTATATTCGAGCCCTGCCTGGAATGCTCTGTTCCGCTTGAGAGATAGTCACAGCTACACGGCGCTGCAATGAGATGGTCAGTTGAAGTTGTGGCCTTGGTTTGGATCCTGTTCTCATTGCCTGATCGTTTGCACGCCGGTCTGGTGGATGAGTCGGACTGTTGACCCGCATGCCTACTCTTTCGCCTGAGAGCTCTGGCATGTGACAAGCTCTAAAGATTCTCAGCTATTTAAGAGTGATTTTTTATTGCATTTAACAACTCCAAATTATTAGGTGAATGGCGCGACGTGGACAACTGACTAAATGCGAAGGCGGCTTGCATGAACACCTCATATACCAGTCCAGGGTGGAAAGAATCTTGTACCTGTACGCACTGCGGCAGTCATAACTTGCCTTGTCGGTGAATGTGTCAGATGAATCCTTTAATAACTAGTTCCGGGTGAGGCAGGATTCCGTTTTCAGAGTCTGCCCAGGTGGTTTTGGCATGGAACAGGCAGATGAGCGGGCTCAGACACGTGAAAGCGGGCTACTTGCAATTTGATATTCTGGTAATAGTAACAGTGTAGACTTGTCAACCATTATTTGTGGTTCATGAGCCTCACACTCCACTAAAGAGGTGTTTTTATTTCGGACTGGCGTTGCTCACAAATTAATGGCTTTCTTGGAGTGAAACAGTCCATTTGTAAATCCTGGTTGCTTGGATGCAAGCGTCCTTCCACTGCGGTTGTCTTGAACAATGTCCTCGTGCATACGCTTTCTTACAAATTGGTTATGTTTCAACTTAGTTTTGAATCTAGTGTTTTGAAAGAAACGGAATATTTGTCCGTGCACGTTCTCCTGTTAATTCCATTTTCAGCACGTCTTTGAAAGGTGGGTTGCTCTAAGGCCTCACTCTTTGTTATGGCGTATGCCTTAATCAAACTGCCCTTAATTGAAAATAATATCCTGCAGGTAAATCTTCCTACATGCTTTCAAATTCATGTTGACTGTCTGTGCATTGCAAACTGAATGATTTCATTTAAATTGGCTAGAATAGCAGTATTTCGTAAAAATCGATTTGTATTACATTTATTCTAACAAACTTATTTCTTGTATGAATTTCCTTGACCTACAATCTAATTAACATAACCAAGTTATGTATTAAGAGATTATAGAATTTTTGATGTAATACTAATTTGAAATAGAAATGATACAAATACTATACAAACAACTTGATGTACAAGGTTGCATGAAATTAAACCGAACTCTTTGCTTCTGTCGATCAAATCTGTATCTGCAATTTATTTAGCTGGCATTAACTTTTAATCTCTTTCTAATTCTAGTTAAACAAAATTTCATTTGGGACTACCATTTACCTACATACTAACTAATATAAATTTTTTATATATTTCATTTACCATAATGGAACATAAATTGCTTTAAAGTCTTTCGTAACTTTTAATATGTAAATGGAGAGAATATGCCAATTCAAATATCTTGATTGAAATATTTTTCTTTTATGCATAAAAATTTATAGTTATAATAGCGACTATGTTATTGGTTGTACAATTATACATGTAGATATACATTGATCAAATATAGGATGTTGTTATTGTTATCACAATTTTTGCTATTGCCACCATAATTTGCCATCCACCACCTTCCACTACTTATTGGTACTATTATCAGAATTTTTTGTTAGAATAAAAAAACCTAAATAAATATGTTGAGTGGGTGGCATGTTGTGGCAGTAGTAGCATCAATTGTAGTGGCAATAGTAGCAAAAATTGTAGTGGCTTTAACAATACCCTAAATATAATACTTATTTATACAAGTACTTTGTATGCTAAAATAGTGATCAAATTTTTTGCACATACAATAACCTCTTTGTGGAAATATATATATATATATATATATATACACATATAAACATGGATATTTTAACTTAACTTGATTTTAATTTTTTATTAAATAAATATCTTATATTTTAAATTTTTAATAGAATATGTAATTAAAATTTATGAGGTTGGATAAAATATAAGATAATATCTAATAATTTATAAAGATATATAAAAGACCTCATCATATGCTATTAGTAGGTGTTAAGATTGAGATAAAAATTCGAATACCAATTAATGGAGTTTAAAACAATGAATAGAAATGTGGTGACTATTTGATACTTTGTTTTGACACCTTTCAGATCGAATATATTGAAGAAGTGTGAGTGATGTGTGAGAATATTTGTCCTTTTAATATACTTCAAAAATAGCCCAACACATGTATGAGTATAAATGTGATAGCAGAATACACTCAAGTAAATCAATTTGCAAAAAAATTACTAGTTGTATGTTGGTTTATCTTGGTTGTTTTCTCAAATGTTTTTTTGGAATCGGAATGGTTCAGGTATGCTGACTCTACAGCCAACTTCATCCAATTCAACGAATGAACGGCATGGTGTCAACCTCAAAATAGCATATTTTATTCACGAAATACATCTTTCCATCAATACAATGCATTATCCATCCTCCGAGTCAACGGGCCTGCGGCCACTGCCCTGCGATCTTCATCGAGGATGTAGTCAACGAAGTTTCTTGTTGCAAAATTGTCATTGAATTGTGAATAAAACAACTGGGGTGGTTAATCTAAGACATAGGAATAGCTAAGTGCCCTAAATCTACGACATTGTGTGGTAAGGATCGTAGTTTAACTTCCACTAGAAATTGGGAGTGGCCTTTTATGCAAGAGTTAATGTTTCCATTGCAAGAGCAATACTGGGGGGGGGGGCCCTTGAATTGTCGACGCGCGTGGTGAAGACGTTGATCACTAGTATTGAAGTGTTCCCTAGAGGTGGTATTAGCAAACGGGCTTCATTTGAGAGGTCTCAATTCAGAATGCAATTACAGTAATGTGCCCAAAGTTTCTTCTATGATGGACTAGCAACCAATGCGGGATCCGACAAAACCAACAATTGAGACTAATTCAACGTACTTTGCAGCTGATTTGTAAATGTGTCGGGCATATGTCTTCTAACGATGACCAAATGTTTTTGTGTACTGCGAGATACATGTTTGAACTCAAGAGCTACACAAAACGTGTAACGTGGAAATTCTCAACGGCAGCAGTGAACCCAGCGGCCCACTCCAATTCTTCCGAGGTCTTGTCCACGTTGATAATGAAAATGCTGTTTGGGCGACGTTTCCACACGTAGAGTATCTTTTGGAAGTCGGAGCTCTTGGTACCGAGGTGCACGTTGGCAGCCATCATCGTGTGCACATCGTCCCGCAAAGGTGAGGCCAACCTCGACATCCCCAATCTAGAACTCGAACTGCGTTTCCAACGTCCATGAGTGTCTCTTAGTCTCGTGAAGTGCCGTGACCGGTGATCATAAGTTTTCGAAGGGGAAATGACCGGCTCAGTGGATCATTGTCGACGTGGCAGATTGATAGGATAGATGGATGAAGTGTGGTCAAAACTTCATCTTATCTTGTTCCCTGCATCTCATCAATCTTGTGCATTCTTTTGAAAATCAAGATGAGGCATTTTAGAGTTTCTGAGGGAAGGAACTTAAAGGATGCTTGGTGGAGCATTTAGGTAGACATGAAGGATATGCAAGGTGTGCATTCAGTATATAGAATGCATGGAGGAGCATGAAATTAAACAATTGGAGATTGCAGTATGGTAATTTAATTTTTGTTATATTTGAAGACTTCATAATTTTTTAAAAAAAAGACTCTATTAGGATTAAAAAAATCAAACAAAAAGATTATCTATAAAAAAAATTTGAAAATTTGAATTAAAATAAAATTTTAAATAAATTTTAGCCTTCATTGATTTTTGGCATAAAAATTATAATTTTTTAATTACTTTATATTGAAAAAAAACTAAAAACTAAAAAAATATCATAAATTAATTGTATAATTCTAAAATATTATAGATTTTAAAGTTGAACATAAAATTTATCATCCATTATAACAAATTATAAGAAAGATGTAATATTATTATGTTTCTTAGACTAAAATTTTATACTAGATATTTTATACAATGTGATTAGAGATCTTAGGCCATATTTAATATATAAATTATAAATTAATTAGTGGTTTAAAAGATTTGGTGCTAGTAGATAAAATATTCAAAGCATTAGAAAAATTTAGACTACAAAATAAAAATATAGAAGATATTTTCAACCACCACTTAATAAAACAATGATTCTTATTGCAAGATCTAATTTTAAATTATAAAAAATATAGATTTTAATTTTATAAATAGAATAAAAATTAAAAATTAATATACAAAGGTATCTTGTTTAATTTATAATCTTGATGGATGGAAATTTTATAAATTATGCAAGATATTATAATTTATATGAGATCATATAATTTTAATATTTTCAAGTAATTTAAGGAATAAAAGAACATGCTAGCAATGTAGTGCCATTGATTTTGCAACAACGTGCATGTTAATCACACTCCAATCAATGTAAGCAACCTCCTAATTATCATCATTACAAAACATATACTTTTCTTTTTTGGCCTTTTTCTTGTCCACTTCTTCCCACCTTTTCACTTATATCATAGCTAAGATAATTCTAAATATAATGACGGTTAAGAAATTTAAAAGAGAAAATAATTGGATTTGGCTCTTTGATGGAGTATACATCTATAATGATAGGTCAAAAGAAAAAAAAAGCAATCACATACATAGCTAATACTAATGATTGAAAAATAGAATTATAATTCAAAAAACACAAGATATACATTACAAGGTCTTATTATTTTTTGGTAGAAGAAGTATTTGATTCAAGAATGAGGTGAGAATAGTCAGAATACTTTGTACATTGAGGTGGTTATATCATTAGTGGATAAATATGGGAGTTAGTCTAAAATGTAGTCAACATGCTTCAAAAGATATAAGAATTTTATTAACAACATCCCTCCAAATAAAAAACAATAACATAGTGTCGTGTTGTGATCTGGCTACTATGTGAAAATATTGTACATATATATTTAATGTATAATTTACTACACAGCTAAATAAGAGCCATATTAGTGGATTTTTATTGATTACAAAATATAATTAGATTCTTAGTTTATAAGGAATTTGTTTAAAAAGGTTATTATTGAGATATATATTTATATATATATTTTGATAGTAACTTTTGAGATTAATTTTATATTAATAATAATTTTTTATATATTTTGAATTATCTTTATTAAATATTGGTGATCCTTGAAATCTTATTTTGTTTCTTTGATTTGATATTTAAAACACATATTATATAAATCTTATTAGAAAAAAGATTAAAAAGGAATTTTTAGTATAAAAAGGAATAGTTAGGCCATCCATGTGGATGAATGGAGATAGATGATAGAAGTTTCTATTTCTATTGGCCACAAGTCATATCCAATAGGCTTGAAGGAGGCTGTCCAAGGCATTATTAGGGATTAAAGTTTTTTTTTGAAGGCATTTAAGTATCACATGTTAGGATCAATAAGTTTAGGTTTTTCATTATGGTTTTGGTGTAAAAATTGAGTAATTTGGACTTTTATGAAAGAGGTATAGGTGCTCAAAGTTAAGGTATCAAAATTATATCTAATATCACTCTTTGGAGTATAATTTGTATGTACAAAAAGCAATAAAGGATGAACAACTAGGATTAGAAAGAACACTTTTTTGGCTACAATTTTTAGATATAGTTTGATGAATACCAAGCTAGAATAAAGGAAATATTAAGAGTTGAAGTCAGTGCTTGCAATCTAAGGGCAATAAGTGATCCCGCTTAATTAGCGATTGTGTTTTGAGCTATATTTTAAGCAATTTGATAAGTTTTTGATTCAAATTTTTCAAAAGTATGTATTTTTATGTTACAAAGTTATATACAAAATTTTTGTAGCATTAAGATTTTGGATTTTTGAAATATAAAGAATATAGCACTTGATTGTCTATAAACTAGGGTTTTAAGTATCTACTAGGATTTTTAAGATATCAAATGATTGGAAGTGAATCTATAGTTTTATTTTTTTGCAATAAAATTTTGATATAAAGATGAGGTTTTGAAAAGAGATTACAAAATTTTTAAAATATTATGAAGAATTTAACTTATCAACAATTGATTAGTCATGATTTTATATAAAAAGGGGTGTTAAATTTTTTTTATAAGTCAAAGAAAAACTTTATATTCAAACTTTATATAATTTTGATACCTTAACTTTATATATATATATATATTTAATTTTTTTATTAAGAACATATCACTTATTAAAGTCTTATCAATAAGTTATAAGTAAATTCTCTACAGTCAAATATCCAATGTATTTTCAAATTAAACATCATACCATATGATAATGTATAATTACTACCAAATAATATTTTCTATAACATCTAGTCTAGAAGGATAAATGTGATATTACGAAAGTTTTTAAAATTTCTTTATAAAAAGAAAAAAAAAAGTTAAAAAAGTTTTAAAATTATAATATAAATAATAAATCTAAATCTATTCTATTTCACCTTGAGTTTAATAATTTGTCTTTGTTTTAATTTAATAATTCAACCATAGATAATCAAGAGGATGACATCTCTTAATTTAAATAATTTCAACCAAGTAGTTCACATTGTTAATTTTGAGAAGAATAATTACTTGAATTACAAAGATGTTGAAGAATATCTAGTAGCTAATTGGTGGTAATTATCATTGAAGTAGAACTTGCTTATGAAGATTGTTCAAAATTGGTGTTTGAAGGGCGTTTTCAAAATGAAGACAAAAAAAATATAAGCTTAGTCTAAAACAAAGGTTGTTGATTATTATTGTTGGTTACAAAGACCAATGAGACTTCTAATCTATGAAAGATAATTTAAGTATATTTATTAAAGACATAAGAATATAGAATAAGAGACTTAAATTAGAAAAAAATTTCAACAAGAAATCAATAAGGACTTGAATTAACTAAATGAGTATATGAGCAGCATTAAGAAAAGTGAGCTAGAACTCCAAGAGATGCATTGTCAAGATTGAAGAACTCTTTAGCCTTGATTCCTATATATATCCCTAATTAAGATGCTTCTTGAGCAGCTTCTATCAAAGTAAAAAGCTTCTTGAGCAGCTTCTACCAATTTAGAAGCTTCTCAAGCTCTTTCTATCAATTTTGAAGCTTCTTGAGCTCCTTCTACCAACTTAGAAGCTTCTTGAATTCCTTCCACTAACTACAAAGCTTTTCGAGCTACTTTCACCAACTAGGTATCATGGACATACTTTAAGCCACCACTAGAACTTTTTGTAGTCTTCTAGAACCTTCCATAGCTTTTTAGAATCTTTTAGAATCTTCTAGAATCTTCTTTAGTCTTTCAAAAACCTCTAGAATCTTCTTCAATCTTCCAAGACCTCCCGTAAACTTTTTAGCGTCTTCTAAAATCTTCTTCAAGCTTCTAAAATATTCTAAGATATTCTTAGTATCATCTAAAATCTTCTTCAATCTTCTAAGATCTCCCTTAGATTCTTTAGAGTCTTCCAAAATCTTTCTCAAGCTTTTAGAATATTTTAAGATATTCTTAGAAGAACCAATAGGACATAAGGCTTCATAATATAAATAAGAGGCAAGATTGAAGAGCACCTCAATCTTGCCAACACAAATCTTAGAGCAATCCAGAGTGTTGCCTTATTCTTGATATTAATCTAGTTTCTTATTCTTGATCTAGTTCTTGTTCTTATCCATCCAATTCTTTGTTCTTGAAGTTATTCTGATTGTGAATTCTTTTCCTTGGTTCTTGGCTAACATGCTATCTTGCATCCTTGATAGTTTGGAAAGACTGACTTACATAATCATATCAAAGTTTAGATCTCTTGATAGAGAGTGAATTACCCCTCTTCAAGATACTATTGCATTCTAGAGGAGTGGGGACTATCTGCCTCTAGACCGGTATGCTTACCTGTTGCAGTTGATTTTTCTTCAAAAAGAGTGGATTATTTCTTTTTAAAGATATATCACTACATTTTAGAGGTTTTGGATTACCCTCCTCTAAACTAATTATTTAAAAATATTCCTTTTAATAACAAAAAAATATCATTTTTTTTTTTTTTTTTTTTTTTTTTTTTTTTTTTAAGATGGAAATAGATCAGGTTAATGGAGGTGCATCCTCACAAACAGAGAATAGAATGGCAACTCTTCTAAAACTTCAAGTCCTATTGGATATGATATGAGAAGAAATGATATTCTTCCGCAATCTAAAAAAGAACCATAAATGGAGCAAGTATCTGAAAAAACTAAGTGAGAGATTCATAACTTGCAACAAGAGATTATTTGATTAAGAGAAACAAGCGGTAGACAAGCTATGCACACAACTTCTCTAGAAGTTCCAAAGGTTGTCATAATAGAGCCAAAAGCTAGTATGCCTGATAAGTTTGATGGAACAAGATCCAACTTTCGAGGGTTTGTACAATAAGTGCGACTTTACTTATGACTATATTCTTCTTCTTATTTAGATGGGTTCACTCAAGTCGCTTTTGTGTGCACCTTTTTATCAAAAAGTGCTTGATCATAGTTTACGCTTTTGTTGGTAAAGATTTCTCTAATCCTATATAATTTAGAAGCTTTTATGGAAAGATTTACTATTGCATTTGGAAACAATGATCTAGAGAAGATGGTAGAGAAAAAGATTCAAAATCTACAATAAGAGCGACGTTCAGCTGCAATTTATGTCGCAAAATTTCAACAACTTACTTGTGATCTTGATTGGAATGATAAGGCTTTTATGACTCGATTTTGTTATTGTCTAAAGGATGATATAAAGAATTTATTAATCACGATGTCAAGAATTGAAAACTTAGAGGAACTCATAGATAAAGCTATTACCTGTGACAATCACCTATTTGAACTATGACAAGAAAGGAAATCAATCAATAATACTTATCAAGGTACAACTGCTACATCTTTAAGAGTATTGAAAAAGCCATTAACATATTTTGAATCTATACAAATTGATGCGACTCGATTCAAGTCATTAACACTAGCAGAAAGACTAGACGTTGGTAAGAGAATTTATGCCTATATTGTGGAAGATTCAATCACAAGGGAACAAATTATCCAAATAAGTCTAGAGAATTCAAGTCACAAGGTATAATATCCGAATTAGAAAGGTGAAAAATTGAAGATATCTAGCTACAATAGGGACCTTGCGGTTGGACACATCGAAATCTGAAGCACTAAAAAAAGGTCTCTTTTTACCTCCAAATCCAACATCTTGTTTTATACTTCATGTATATATAAGAACCTTAAAATAAGAAATTTTTGCTAAAGTTGTTTTAGATACTAGAGCCTCAGTATGCTTTATGGATAAGAATTTTATAATCAAGTACAATCTACTACTTGTAAAGAAGATCCATCCTGCACCCATTGAAGTCATTGATAGATGAAACCTTGCATGAAGAGATGTTGTCAAACAAAACCAACCATTGGAAGTGATACTAGGAGATCAAGTATCACAAATTATTTTTAACATCATTAGATATTTGACAAATCCTATTATCATTAGACTTTCTTGATTTGAGCTACATAATCTTGATATTGATTGGAGTACGTAGAAGATTTCTTCAAGATCCACACATCAAAAGAAAAAACAAGGTATTGCTCTATTCCTTAAAGTTAAAGCATTTATACAAGTAGCAAAAAAAAGAGATGGATTTGCATTGTATGCTATCCCAATGAAAGATCCAACAGAGCAAGTGAAGCAGGATGTTTCAAGTCAATATCATGACTTGGAAGACATATTTGAAAAGAAAAAAGTAGACATATTATCCGAACATCATCCTTATGATTGTACAAATAAATAACAAGATAGAGCTCAATCTCCATTTGGTCCAATTTACAATCTATCACAAATAGAGCTTATAGCCTTACAAGAATATATTAATAAAAATCTAGTTAAGAATTTTATTCGACATTCAAAATCACCTGTTGGAGCTTCTATATTATTTGTAAAAAAGAAGGATGGTTCCTTACGTATGTGTATTGATTATTAAGGTTTGAACAAGATAACTATAAAAAATTGCTATCCATTACTATTAATCTCAAGATTATTAGAAAAATTAGAACAAGCATAGATTTTTATAAAGATTGATTTGAGAGGCGCCTATAATCTAGTCAAGATTAAAGAAGGAGATTAATGGAAGACAACATTCTGCACAAGGTTTGGACATTTCAAGTACAATGTTATGCCTTTTGGACTTATAAATGTACATACAATCTTCCAACATATGATGAATGATATCTTATGAAAATACTTAAATGACTTTATAGTCATTTACTCAGACAATATCTTGATCTTTTCTAAGAATGAATAAGAGCATGAATATCATGTACGGAAGGTATTACAGAAGCTATTAGAAAGTGGATTATATGTCAAATTAGAGAAATGCTCTTTCCACCAACCATCAATCAAATGTTTAGGATATATTGCTTTAAAAAATGGGATTTTTATAGATTCAAAGAAGATACAAATTGTTATGGAGT
Source organism: Physcomitrellopsis africana (assembly GCA_036785485.1). Taxonomy (NCBI): domain Eukaryota; kingdom Viridiplantae; phylum Streptophyta; class Bryopsida; order Funariales; family Funariaceae; genus Physcomitrellopsis; species Physcomitrellopsis africana. Next base: position 56,028 of record JAWRVF010001314.1, read on the forward strand.
GGAAACAACCATCATCAATTAGAGATGTACAATGTTTTTTGGGATTCATAAATTTCTATAGAATCTTCATCAAAGATTATTTCAAGATTGTAGCTCTATTAATGCGACTCACAGACAAAGACAAATTTATTTGGGATGATAAGACTGAAGAAGCATTCAAGAAACTAAAATAATCTTTCACTTCTGCTCTTATACTTGTCCACTTAGATCCAACAAAACCATTCATTCTAAAAACCGATGCCTTTGTTTTTACATTGGGATCTATACTCTCTCAAATTGGTGAAGATGGTTAACTACATCTAGTAGCATTTTGATCTCTAAAATTTTCACCTACAAAAATCAATTATGAGATCCATGACAAAAAACTATTGGCAATTGTTGATGCTTTTGAAGAATGGCGCCATTTGCTAGAGGGGGCTCAATACAAGATCATGGTATATACTGACCACAAAAATTTGAAATATTTTATGAATGTTTGAATTTCAAATTGTCGACAAGCATGACGAAGCATGTTATTATCTTAATTTGATTTTGTGATTATATATCGTCTAAGAAAACTTTAAGAAAAACCAGATGCCCTTTCTCGACAATCATATCTTGCACCAAGAATAAGAGACATTATATTGGAATAACAAAAATCAATCATGTTGAAGTTGTCCAATTTGTAGTTAAAGACATTGACAATATCTATATATACAGATACAACTCTCAAGACAAAAATCCAGAAGGCAATGAAGATAGATCCATTTATAAATAGCATCCAACAACATTTAAAAAATACACATGTGGAAGAAAATAATAATTTCAAATTGGAAGATGGATTGTTATACTTCAAGAATCTCCTATATGTTCCTCCAAGACCTACAAGACTTCAAATTCTTTAAGCTCGACATGACCTTCTAACAGCCAGACACTTTGGCTTCAATAAGATCTTGGAATTAATATCAAGAGACTATTAGTGGCCTCAAATATAAAAATTGGTGAAAGAATTCATCCAATCATAAAAAATTTGTGCGTGAATAAAGATCCCAAGACACCAATCATATGGATTTTTGTAACCCGTTCCAATTCTTAAGAATCTATGGCAATTGTTATCTATGGACTTTATTATAGATCTTCCAATTTCAAATAGAAAAGACTCAATTTTTGTGGTGGTAGACCATCTTATCAAGATAGCAAACTTTATCCTATTGTCGTGAAGTAAATATATCCATACATATAAATCTTGTTTAACTTTCTTTTCTTTAAAATTTTATTAAGTTCTTTCTTTCTTCTTACCAACCTAGGTTTTTATATAGTTTTGAAAAATTATTTTCACTTTCTTTTTTTTCCTTTGGCTAAATCTTTATTTTATCTTTAATCTTAACTTTAACTTTGATTTAGCCTTGAAACTTCTTTTATTTCTTTTATCTTTTTTCCAATCTTAGATTTTAATAGATTCAAGGTTATATTTATAGATATAAGGAGTTTTGACTTTGAGGTTGAATTTAGAATTTTATTAAGGATAAATGGAGGTTTAGATGTCAATAGTTGGATACCATCAATAGTGCTGACTTGGAGGATTAGATTTGGTATTTTTATAACTTTAAACTATTAGTTGTTGACTTGGACTTTGAAGACCTTGGCTACAACTTCTTTGATGAGCTTGGAAGAGAAGAGGATGGGGTTTTTTTTAGCAAATCTAGGGAAGTATTCAAAGAGAACATTTTCTTGGCATGAGTTAGGTGGTAGAAACGTATGATTCGGAGCTTAGATGAGAGAGATATGCTTGTTTGAACTTAGGCTACTAATATGATATCTATTGTCACTTTTCTAGGTATATTAGGAGTTTTAAGATACTAGCAAGAAATCAGAAAATTGGATCAAAAACTAGACTTCAAGCTAAACATTTTACATCCAAGAATTGATAGAAATGAGTCTAGACAGAATGAGATATGGCTGGTTAAAACTAGCAAGCTAAACTAGGATTTTGAAGAAGTTAGATAAATAGAAGGGTTTGCTTTAAGCTAGAACTTGAGTTTCAAGATGAATTTGAAGCTCATTTTTTATATACATATCACTTATATTATAAAAAATTTATGTCTAAAATCTCATATCAATTGAAACTTTGATTAGGGAGAAATGGCAAATTTTATTCTCGAGTATCTAGGATTTTGACTTTAGAAAGTACCTGATAAGGATTTGGTGATACTAGTTGATTGGCAATGAATTTGGATCCGAAATTTTGTGTGATGATGATCAAAGATGTAAGTTTTATGCTCCCAAATTTTGAGCTTATTAAACTATTAGATCTCAATATATGAATTTCCAAGTTTCTAGTTTGGATTTGACTTTCAAAAGTACTTGTCAAAGATTTGGTGATATCAATTTTTTGGCAACAAATTTGAAGCAAATTTTTTTTGTGATGATGTTCAAATAAGTAAGTTTTATGCTCTCAAATTTTGAGCTTATTTGAATGGCTGAATCTCAAAGTATGAATTTTCAAGTTTCTAATTTGGTTTTGGCTTTTAAAATCACTGGCTAATATTTTGGTGATATTTGACAATTGGTAATGAATTCACGGCTCAAAAATTTAATAACAATGATCAAAAGTATGAATTATGTTTTATCAAATTTTGAACTTATTTGAATAGCTAGATCTTAAATTATGAATTTTCAAGTTTCCAATTTGGTTTTGGCTTTTAAAATCTCTTGGTAATATTTTGGTGATATTTGACAATTGGTAATGAATTCACGGCCCAAAAATTTTGTAACAATGATCAAAGGTATGATATTTGTATTCCCAAATTTTAAGCTTATTTAAATAGGTGGATCTAAAAAAATAAATTTTCAAATTTTTGATTTGGTTTTGACTTATAAAATTACTTGCTAATATTTTGATAATATCTGGTGATCGATAATGAATTCACCATTGAAATTTTTTGTCAAGATGATTAAAAAAGTGAATTTTATATTTCCAATTGATATTATTTTAGTATATGGCCTTCCAACTTATTTAAACAGCTGGATTCTGGATTTATAAATTTTCAAGCTTCTAGTTTATTGGTTTATTACACACATGGTTTTGTAACTACAAAAAGAGAGAATTAAGAAGGTTTTTGCATATTAGATCCAACTTGATTTTAAAGAAGGACCATGCATCTATCCAAAGCGGACTTTTGCCACGACACTGTGCAACAAGACTATTTCCGGGGAGGAAACAACCAAGCTTTTTATTGATAATATTTATCGAATATATGGCCTTCCAATTGATATTATTTCAAACCGAGGATCGCAATTTGTATCAAACTTTTGGAGAAGATTATTTTAACTTTTAAAGGTCAAGATCAATATTTCATCCACTTATCATCCTCAAATTGACGATCAAATAAAACGAGTGAATCAGATCTTGGAACAATATCTTTGTTGCAGTATAAATTATCAACAAGATGATTTGACTGATTTTCTACCATTGGTTGAGGTTGCATACAATAATTCTGAACATTCTTCAATAAAACAAATTCCATTCTTCTCAAATTATGGATATCACTTTAGAGCAGATCCATTCCAAATTGAAGATGTGGAAAGCTATGCTCTAGAAAGTCAAGCTACTTATTTAAAAACCATCCGTGAAGAACTGAATTCCAATTACAAATAGCCCAAGATCGATATAAAGATTATGTAGATATTCATTGCAAGAACCAATCATAGTTCAAAGTAGAAGATTGTATCTGATTACTTCGACGAAATATACAAACAAATTGACTATCATGGAAATTAGACTATCAAAAACTTAGATCTTTTACAATTCCATACCAAGTAAATCCAATAAATTTTCATTTCAAAATACCAAGTAGCATGCACATTCATCCAATCTTTTAAGTCTCACTTTTAAAAACCTATTATAAATCAAATATTATTGGAAGAACTATTCCACCACCAACTCCAATTGAAATCAATCAAGAGATTGAATACAAGGTGGATGAAATATTGGATTCACATATAAGACATGGACAATTAGAATATTTCATCCATTGGAAGGGCTATGGAGTTAGCACAAGAACATGAAAACGTATAGATATTCTTAAGAATGTACATAAGAAAGTTCGCCAATTCCATCAACAATATTCTAAAAAACCTAGATTCAATGGTCATTGAAGATTTCGTGGAATGTAACATCTCTTGGCTTCTAAATGATGCTTCCTATCAATAGCAAAAGATCAATATAAAAAAGAGAGAGCCACTCCAAGACTTGCACTTGCATTTTTCCTATGACAGAATAGATCTTGTTAGAAGTTTATTAGTTATCATGTCAAATCTTTGCGTTTGAAGGGAATTGTAGGAACAAAAGTCAGAAGACTCTTTTACCATATAAGCGGCTGGAGAATCATTGCAACTTTCACAATCTGCTAGGTTTGAAGAACATGGATAAGATAAAGAAGAAGTATTCTAATGTCAAGTAAGGCCACGCTTGAAATCTTTGGAGATACAGTCTCATTACAAAAATCTCAATTCAAATACCCAAGCTTTGGTAATACTTCTTGAAGCTGGAAGGATGACTCTAGGTGGACCAAAAAATATGTTTGGAGGATGTTTTGAAGGTTGCAATGAAGAGCAAATTCTTAGATGGGATGTTGGTCAAACAAAGGTTATATCTGGAGGTCATTGATGCCCTCTCAAGGATCCTGTTGAACTGATAATCAATGAACAAAAGACAAAATATATTGCTTTTCTACTCCGAAAAAATTCTAGAATTTTTACATATGTGATTTGATCATCGAATTGCTTTGGCTCCTCATGAAACTCGTTGCTAGAAGGAAAGGTGATATCACAGTGTCATGGTAGAGAGAATCTGCATCAAAAAAGCGCTGGACTTCTGGTTGTAACTAAATATTCAATTAAGATCTAAAATAATAAAATCCTCAAATTTTTATAAAAGTCTTTCTTTTGAGGTTATTACACACAATACATAAGTGTTATTTCACAAAAAAATTCAAAGTATAACAAAATTCTCTAAATCCTCATTCACTTATAGGAAGGAATTTTTTTTTGAACTTCATTAACCTATAATTCATAATCTAACTATTCAAATCCACTAAAATTTAACATGAAGTATGGATTTTCTTTTTACAATTAGCACAACAAATATCAATTGTCAATTCTTTATCAATCTTTAGATATCATAAAAACCCTAACAATAGCTTCAAATCCTTATTTACAAATACCCATGTACTAAATTCTTTATATCTCACAAACCAAATGTCTAAATGCTTTGAAACTTTGATTTTTAGATTTTTAGTATAAAGATTCACCTTCTTGGAAATTTTTAGACACAAATTTGTCTAGAAACTCAAGATATGGTAAAACCCATCACTATGAACAAAATGGCCTACTTACTGCTTTGGAATTTGATCTACTGTCTTTGATTCCCAATATCTCCTTCTTCAGAATTCTAAATGTAGTAATTCTTCCTCATCAGATGTAGATCTTAAAACCATCTCTCCAATTGCACCTCTTGATCTCCAAAAGCTTTTGTACAACTCTTCTAATTGTCAAAAGTGTGACAGTAGATACAATTTGCATATCTTAACTTCAAGTACTTACTTCTCCCTTGTAAAAATTCCAAATCTCTCAATTTTTATACCAAAATTGTAGCTCAAAAAACAAGCTTTCTAACCCTAGTCTTTGATTTTCAAATGGCCTCTTTGAAGTTGCCGAAACCCTTATTCTTGTTATAAGCAGCCTCTTCAAAATCTATTGGGCATGACCATTGACCAATAGGAATGAAGAACTTCACTCCTTGTCTTCATTCATCCTCACTTTGTCTTCATCCATCCTCACTTTATCTTCATCCTTCCACATTAGGCCTCTTAATAGTTTAATTCTTCTTCTTTGGACCCCAATTGCCTTTCAAGATTTTATATTAAATATTTAGGTCCTATATAATTTAAACACCATAATCAAACTAAATAAAATTCTAAAATAAATTTTCTTACACCAAATCACTTTAATTTATCTTACTAACTATTTTAATACATATCTAAATCTATAAACATATTATACATTTTTAATGGATTTTACATACTGCAAGCAATTATAGTACAATAATGGACGTACTTTAAGCCATCACTAGAATTTTTTGTAGTCTTCTAGAATCTTCTTTAGTCTTTAAAAATCCTCTAGAATCTTCTTCAACCTTCCAAGACCTCCTGTAGACTTTTTAGAGTCTTTCAAAATCTTCCTCAAGCTTCTAGAATTTTTTAAGATACTCTTAGAACGTCCAAAAGGACATAAGGCCTCATAGTATAAATAAGAGATAAGACTAACGAGCACCTCAATTTTACCAACATAAATCTTGGAGCAATCCAAAATATTGCCTTGTTCTTGATATTAATCCAGTTTCTTATTCTTGATCTAGTTCTTATTCTTATCCATCCAGTTCTTTGTTCTTGAAGTTATTCTGGTTCTCAATTCTTTTCCTTGGTTCTTCGCTAACCTGCTATCTTACATCCCTCACATTAGGAAGCTTTTCAACCGAATTTCATAAATTTAAGAATCTTTAGAATATTTTAGAAGGTTATGTGAATTTCTGAAGTGTATGTCCTTAACATCACCTCCTTCTCTAGCAATGAGTTCTATGAGGAGCTCATACCTTCAAAAATCTTTCTACATATATAAAAAATTGAGAATATATTGTCATAGTACTAGATGTCTTATTTGGGAATGCACGAGGTACCTAATTGTGGAAGGTGAAGTTGTGGTTTACAAGTATACAAGAAATTCTAATAGGTTTTATCCATATAAGGAGAATGCAATTCAAATTTCAATTTAAAAGTGCTTAAAGCTAACACAAAGTGCTAAAAAAAATTCTTCTTAATAACTTCAACTATACACAAATTCCAATTGCCTTATTACTTTTATAATTAGGTAACTTTGATTTTTCTTTGTAAGTCTTAATCTTAGTCAGTAAACTTTAGCACATTGTAATTTTTAATTTGACCATTGTTGTGTAATAATTTGGCCATTAAGTGAAAGAGGGAAGGAATGATTAAAATATATAGGAGCTTAAATAGAAATATTTTAGCAAATTATCTTAAAATTATAGATAATAAAGAAAAAAGAAAAAAGAATTAAAAGGCTAATGCTACCTTTTTATAGAAGAGGCTTCTACTTATTTTGTATGGCTATAAATAAGGCAAAAAAAATATATTAGAAAAATAAATAATATAAATATCTTTAAAGAAGAATTAAGAATAGATTTTAGAAATTTCTACCTCAAAAATTTCAGAATTGATATCCAGAGAGGACCGGTTATGAGCCTGGGTTGAAATTAGACCTTGAGGTACAAAACCATGTGCTTATGGCTGATTGGAAGGTCTTTTGCAGATTGGAGAGTAAGATTAGAGAGCAGACTTAAGAAGGTGTATTTTAGTATTAATTTTGAATGATTTGAAGAAGAATTGGCTTTGTAAGAACTTTGCAAAGTCAAGGTTGTATCAAGTGACTTTGAATCTTATGAAATAAAAAGGGATTTGCAACTTTGAGCATTCTACAATTTTGATTTCAAATCTATAAGTGAAAATTTGAGGATTTGTGATTGAAATTGAGATTAATATATACTATAAGTTTGAGCTAGATCAAATAATTTAATTGGGAGTTATTGGAGTTCAAAGGCGCTAAGGTCTTAGAAGTTGAGGTTTAAGGATTAGTGAGGGTTTCTTAGATATTTAGCAATCGACTACTTGGATTGAAGTGAAAGTTTTTTATATAGATAGTAGATTAGATTTCCTATTTGTATATGAAATTTATAAGCAATTAAATAATATAAAGAGAAGATACTTGTGTTGGAAGTTTGACATAAGGATTGAAAAATAAGGGCAAGTGATACCTGAGTAGAAATTTAAACATAACTTTTATTGGATAACTTGGATTTCTTTCAAAGTTTTTGTGTATGTTATCAACTTAATTGTTCAAAGGTGTCTAAAATTTAAACTAAGATCAATAATTAGATCATTAGCCATTGTAATTTAAATTTGTTATAGTGTTTGACTAGGATTTATTTAAGATTTGATTAGGATTTAGTTAAGATTTGATCAGGGTTTGATTAGGATTTGTTTTGAATTTGATTAGGATATATTTAGGATTTGATTAGGATTTGATTAAAATTTGGTTAAGATTTGATTAAGATTTGATTAAAGTTTGGTTAAGATTTGATTAGGATTTGTTTAGGATTTGACTAGGATTGTTAGGATTCAATTGGGGATTGACTAGGATTTGACTAGGATTTGACTAGAATTTGTTTAGGAATTGGTTAGGATTTAGTTAAGGATTTGATCAAGATTTGATTATAATTTGATTAGGATTTGACTAAGATTTGTTTAAGATTTTATTAGAGTTGTTAGGATTCAATTAGAATGTGATTAAGATTTGATCAGGTTTTGCCTAGATATTTAAAATATTATGTGAAAGAAATGGAATTGAAGTATGTTTTCGAGAAGAAGATAATTTAATTATTTGAATTAGCTACTGCATCAGAGATAAGAAATCATATGAAGTCTATTATAGGACATGTTAGAAGTTCATAGGAGAAATTTTCTCAAATATTGAAAGATGAATATTTTTTAAAAGACAATGATCAGATTACAAAGAAGTCATTTTTTGAATGGATTGAAAGGCCTAAGAAGGATTTTCAAGCAACAAAATTATTAAAAGAATTTGAAAGACGATATTTTCATTTATCAAAGAAGGAGAGGCAATTATTGGATTCAAATAAAGTAGAATTTTTTTTTCAAGCGGTTGATGGATAGTTGCAAGAAAAATTACAAATATTACTTGAAGATAAAAAAAAGGAAGAAGGATTGACATTAAATTAGAAAGAAGTAGAAGAAGCAATACGATTATTTATAAAAAGAAAAGAAAAAAAATAATAAGATGGATATTCAAAGATCATTGTAAGCATCTAAGATAAAATTGCCTACCAACCATCTTACAGCTATGATTCAACCTTCAATGTTTACATCAATGAAAGAAAAAATGAATATAGATGAGATCATATGTAGAATGAGAGATTTATAAATAAAATTTACAAAACTTGAAGAGAAGGGTCAATCATCAAAGATATCAACAAAACAAAATTCAAGACTAATGGAAGGTATAGTACATAGGTGCATGTGATGTGATAGCATGGAACATTCAAGAAGGGAGTGTGAAGATTTTATAGAGGCGCTATACAAAGGACTTATTTTTTTTAAAGATGGTATAATACATTTGAAACAAAATGAAGAAAAATTGGAAACAAATTTTGATAAAAGAGGAATGAAAGTATTTATGAGAGATGCTTTTAAAGTGCATATAATCTCAAGTAAGGAAGCATCAACATATTGGGCAGAAGCAAATTAAGGCAAATGTTTAAGTATAAATCTTGAATTTCCAAGGAAATCTTGCTTTTTGTGGACAAATGCAATAAATTATGCTGGAAAAAAAAATTTACAACAAATCATTTAAAACATGTTGGTAATAAAATTTGGCAAATTATTAGATGAAATAATATTTTTTTGTATAAGAAATATCTACATATTCTATTATATTGGGACAATCATATATTATCACCACACAAATGGAAACAAAGATAATGGATGATGGTTCAACCTATGCAAGGATAAAAAGCCAAGATGGAATGAAAGCAATTCAATTTTTGACTGTTTGAGCCAATAATGAAAGAAATTGTAATAAGTTGAGAGAGAAGCCATTATCAAATGAGAATTTTGGAGACCTTGAGGATTTTTACCATGCACCATTATAAAGCGGAATTGCAATGGATTAGAGAAAAAAAATGCTCCTACTTAGTTTAAAAGATAAGGTATTATCTATTAGACTTATTGAATTGAAATAAGATTGTGTATTATCTTTTAAGACTATTGATAAAATGAAAAGGTTAGATAAATTTTATATTAAAAATATGGAGCAAATCTTAAAAGAAAATAGAAAATTAATTGAAGACGAATTTATTTTAGAAGCATTTGAAGAAGTTGGATTTACAGATATTATGGGAGAATTAAATTATTTGTTGCAATATGGATTACAAGGAAAAAATAAAATTATTAATGTATGTTTAAAAAAATATTATGATGAAATTCAAAAATTTATAAAAATCTTAAATCACCAAGAGAAATATATTGAGATTAAGTGTAAATTAGTGGAGAAAAAGATTAAATCAGTGGCTTTGTCATTACCATCAGATTGTGAAAAAAGGGTGAAGGAAGGAACTACACAACTAAATTTAAGGGATCCTAGGAAGATAGGGCATGAATTTATAGATGCTATATTAGATGGATTAAAGATTGGATATGATGGATTTTTGACAAAATATGAAGAAGAATGTTTTAAAAAAATGCTTTCACAACATGGAAAGGCTTTTGCAAAACCTATGGTTATTTTTACTATTCCTCATGAACTATGGAATTTGCGGCCAATTCTAGTATTAAAAGCATCTTTATCCAAGTTAATAAATTTATTCAACGAAAAGATTAAAATGGGGATTTTAAAACCATTTATTGCACGTTATTCTAATCGATGGTTTACAATATCAAAGAAAAATGGAACAATGAGGTTTATATAAGATATACAACTTGTGAATAAAGTGGCTATTAGAAATATGAGTTCAAGTCTAATTGTAGATGAATTTGCAAAAACATTTGCTGGAAGAGCAATCTATTCAATAGATGATCTTTACTCATGATACGATCAATTCCAATTGGCATTATAAAATATAAATTTAACTACTATAAAGATTTTATTAGATTTAGTAAAGATGTGTATATTGCTTCAAGGAACTATTAATTTAGTAGCTCATATGATGAATGCAATGAACAAAATATTGAGAGATTTTATATTAAAAAAGATTATGCCATTTTTAAATGATATTCCAATTAAAAGATGTGTAGAAGAGAAAAAAGATGAAACATTAGATCAAAAGGATTATAGAAGATTTGTTGTAAATCATATTATGGATTGTGAAAAGATTCTATCACGATTAGAAGAGGTACATTTGACCTTATCAGATATTAAATCTATATTAGGGATAAATGAGATACTTGTTGTTGAACACATGTGTGGATCTTATGGACGTAAGTTAAGTATTGAAAAAGTTGATATTGTTAAAAAGATGAAAGAATGTGCAAATACAATGGAAGTGAGAAGGTTTTTAAGAGCATATATTTTCTATCATATATGGATACCTCATTTTACACATATAGCAGATCCGTTATATAAGTTGTTAAGAAAGAATCAAAAATTTCAATGGAAAGAAGAACAAAAAAAAGCTATAGAAAAATTGAAGAAACTTCTTTCTTTACCTCCAACTTTGAAAAAAGTGGATTATAAATATAGAAGGCTAGTGATATTGACAGTTGATACAAGTCTAATTAGAATAGGTTGGACAATTGGACAAGACGATGAACAAGGGAATAGATATGTAGTAAGATTTGGAACAAAAGTTTTGAATATTAGACAAAAGGCATATGCACAAATTAAAAGAGAGTTATAGGATGTAGTTATAATTATGAAAAATGAAAAAGAGTATTTGATTGGAACTTCAATAGTTAAAGAAACAGATTGTCTATCTTTATTGGACATGATCACAAGTTGTTCAACTCTTGATATTGCTATGTTAAGATGGATAGCATATATTAAATCTATGAATTCAGAGTTTAAGTTTATTTTAGGAAAAGATAATTCAATTATAGATATGTTATCAATGATAAGGTATTATGATGAAAAAAATATGATTGATTTAGAAGATGATGTGAGCACAAAGTTTTATATTAATGTATTATCAAAAGAAGAAGGTATATGTTTAAATATACCATTAGAATCCTTTTAAAGAGATTTATATGAAGGTGAATGGAAAGATGTTGGAAAGTATCTAAGTACATTAAAGCAACAAGAAGATTAGATAGATGAAAAATTTAAGAAAATTTATAAAAAAGCCTATGGATATTTTTTACATGATGGATAAGTATGGAAGCATCCAAAGAGAAGAGGAGAAATATTACAACGAGTGATATATGATTTAGAAGCTCAACAAAAGATTATTAAAGAATTTGATGAGAATTTGTAGGCAGGACATAGAAGAATTTGGGCAACTTTTACTAAAATAAAAGAGAAATATTGGTAGAAAGGCATATACAAAGATGTGGCAGATTTTAAAGGATCATGTGAAACTTATCAAATTTATTCTAATATTTGACATTGACATGAATTACATCCAATTTATCTTCTTGCATTATATTATAAGTGGGTAGTGGATTTAATAGCAATGCCTTTGGAACTAAGATGAATGAAGTATTTGATACTTACACATAAAGATTTATCAAATATAGTTGAAAGACGAGCATTAAGAAGAAAGAGCACTAAAAATATATGTCAATTTCTCTTAGAAGACATTATTTGTTGCTATAATTGTATTAAAAAAATTACTATAAATAGAAGTGAATTGGATGCATAAGAAGTAAGAAAATTCTTTGGTAGAATAGAAATTAAACTTTCTTTGATAACAACATACAATCCAGAAAGTAATAGAAAGAGTGAGCATAGACATTCACCTATTATTAAGATATTAATAAAAGCATGCAATAGCAAAGTACATTAGTGGCCAAGACTGCTACTATTTGCATTATGAACTGATCGTACAACTCATAGTACGTTGTCGTAATACGTGCAATTTTGCTTGAAAATGCTCCGGGCACCTGGCTATGGAAGACAAAAAGGAAATACACAACAACAAGATCCTAACAACTCTAATAGAATCCTAAACAACTTCTATTAAATCTTAACAATACTAATCAAACTTTGATCCAATCTTTAAGCAATTACAAAAGAAGAGTAAATGAATCATACATTAATCATAACACAAAATAACATATAAAATACTAAATTTAGAAAATACTAAAAATAGAATCTTAAAATTCTAAATCATATCTTATTCAAATCCTAGGTCAAATCCTAGTCAAAACCTAAATCAAACCCTAAATCAAACCTTGGTTAAAACCTAATCAAACCTTAGTCAAAATCTAAGTCAAACCCTAAGTCAAATCTTGTTCAAACCCTGAGTCAAACCTTGGTCAAACCCTAGTCCAATCCTAAGTCAAATCCTAAGTCAATTCCTAGTCAAAACCTAAATCAAACCCTAAATCAAATCCTAAGTCAAATCCTAGCAAACCCTAGTCAAATCCTAAGTCAAATCCTAAATCCTAAACCCTAAATCAAATCCTAAATCCTAAACTAAACCCTAAGCAAATCCTAAACCAAATTCTAACCAATTCAAATCAACTCTAGGAAAAATTAGAACCTCAATATCTGCTGATTAGACCGTTGATCTTACTTAAAACTTTGTATACCTTTTAATCTCTTAGTCAAAAACAAGCACAATAAATTTGAAGGAAATCAAACTTACAAAATGGAAGAAAAACCCCAAAAACTTCTCGGGTGTTGGTTGGCCTCCTTCTTCAACCTTAATGCTGATCTTCCAGTGCTGATTTCTTTCTTTTTCATCGTTCAATCACTCTCAAATCACTCATGTGTATAGAAAAACAAGTCTATTATGTGTACAAATAAATTTTACTTCAATCCAACTAGCAAATTGCTCAAGATCTCAAAACCCTAATTGACCCTCAAAACTTAATTTTTGAGACCTTGACCCACTTAAACCTCAATTACATACAATTATACCATTAGATTCAACTCAAATTCACAGCACACATTAACAAAAACAATATCCAAAAACTCACAAATTTTCAGCTATAGATTTGGTACAAAACTTTTGAAATTGCCTAAAATATCAACCCTATGTTATTTCACAAAATCCCAAGTTGCCAAAAACAATCCTAACTTTGCAAAGCTATTACAAAGTCATTTTTTCTCCAAATCACTCAAAACCAACTCATATACAAAATTCTTCAAGTCCACTCCCTAATCCCAATCTTTGATCTGCAAAAGCCCCCCGGATCCGCCGTAGACATGCGGTTTTGTGTCTCAAGGTCTGATTTCAACCCCAGCTCATAATCGGTCCTTTCCGGGTATCTATTTCAAGATTTTTGTGATAAATTTTTCTAAAACCTCTTCTTAACTCCCTCCTATATATTTTTATATTATTTTATTTTCCAATCTACTTTGTTTTGCCTTACTTATGATCCTACAAAGTAAATAGAAGCTCATTTGTAAAAAAGGCAGCATTAACACTCATTAGTTTTACTCCTTTTTTACTATTATCTATTTTTCTAAGATAATTTGCTACAATATTTTGAAATAAGATATTCTATAATATACTATTTCCACACTCTTTCACCTAATAGTCGCATTTCATCACTACAACATTAATTGGTTATATGCCTTCTGAGTTAATGCATGGACAAAAGCCAATTATGCCAATAGAAGAAATAGTACATACATGGGGAATATTGCCTTAGAAAGATGAACTTAATAGAGAGGAGCTTTTAGAATCTATGAATCCTAAATCCTAAACCCTAAATTATTAATTTTTGAATCTATTCTAAGAGAAAAAAAAAAAATCTATAAAAAGATAATATTAATTTAAGGGAGGATAATTTACAACCTCTAAAATGTTTTAAGATCTTTAAAGAGGGATGATCGACTCTCTTGCAAGAGGGACATAGTTCCAATATTGTGATGAAGAAAATATCAATTTAGAGGAAGGTAATCTAGAATCTCTAAAGTGTTGGTATACCTTCAAGTAGAAGAGTAATTCACTCTCTAACAAAAAAGATCCAGCTCTAATATTGAAAATGACGATAATTTCTACAAACAATCAAAGATATAAAAATATAGAGCAAGAGAACCGAACTAGCATAGGGTTTCAAGAAAAAATCAATAAGAACTTAAATTAAACAAATGAGTATACAAACAACACCAAGAAAGGTGAGCTAGAATTCCAAGAGATGTATTGTTGAAACTGAAGAACTTTTCAGCCTCAACTCCTATATATATTTATATCTAAGATACTTTTTAAGTGACTTTCATCAAACTTAGAAGCTTCTCAAGTCGCTTCTACCAACTCGGAAGCTTCTTGAGCTCTTTCCACTAACTAAGAAATTTCTCGAGCTATTTTCACGAATTAAAAAGCTTCTCAATCAACTTTCATTAATTCAAAAAGCTTTAGAATAATTTAAAAGGTTATGTGAACCTCCAAAGTGTATATCCTTAATAATTACTTCAAAATTTTAAAACTAACAAATAAAAATTTAATCTATTCTAACATTATAAAGGCATCAATAACAAGTAAAAGTTGTACGTTATTTATCTAAACATGTATGGATTTATAACCTATTGAAGAACACACAAGTTAGAAGTATAAATTCCACCAATATACAAAGATGTATATATAAGAAAATATGTGGAATAAGATATCTTTCACTTCCACAACTTATTATTTATAGATAGTGGATACAATTTGAGGTGCCTTATTATTAGTCTTCAGAAGATCCTAGCTTAATGAATCTATCATCTTATAATTGATTTATATAAGATGTCTTTTATTAACCATTGATTACTTTTGAATTGACTCATTAATATTAAAAGCCACCAATTCTATCTACTACAATTAGATCCTTTTTTATTATTATTTCATATTCCAAATCTATCTACTATAATACGATATTTTTTTATCAACACTTTAAAAACCAACACTCCTATCTATTATACAATTCAAGCTACCACATCATTTACAACATTTTATCTTTACTTAGTTTTTGACTACTAGCAACTTATTATAATAAAGACTATTCACTCTTCCACATTTATTTTTTATTCTTATTTACTTTAATAATATTATCTTATAATTCCTATTAAAATGATTTATCAATGAATCTTCACTCCAATTAATATCACATGCTAATTGTCAAAATTCCAAAGCATAAACAATAAAAAATATTTTCTCCATCAAAAGACTTGGATTTTAATTATGGCGGAACAAATCTTATCATGTTTGCCAAATGCTTTTATAAATGTCACCAAAAATATTTTGTAATTATGCAATATGGAAGAATTCTTTTCAAACAATGGAATAAATTAAGATAAAATTTAATATAAAAGTAAGGTTCTAACTAGACCAATACAAGATATTTTTGTGGGATATCATTGAAGTTGGAGTAAAATAATAAGTCATACTTAATTTACAAAGTCACAAAATTTTGAACAAATTCTATCAAAATTTCTTTAGGAGGCTAATTCTTAACTCTTTTACTATTAATATTGAATTGCTATCTTGAATATATATATCTTGTAGTGATATAGATCTTAGTGATGGAATTTCTAAGGTGACTTGTAGTAGCGGCTCAGGTAGTTTTGCATTTTGACTATTATGTATGGTCATATATAATTGAATTCAATTTGGTTTCTTTGGAATTTGCCATATTGAACCTTTTATTTTTTATTATAGAAATAAAATAAAATAAATAAAATATAATTAACTTATAGTCAAAACAAAAAAATTAAAAAAAAATCAAGAACAATATCAGTTTAGAAAAGAGCAATTCACAACTTCTAAAATATTATAGTATTTTCAAGAAGAAAAATAATCTATTTTTTATTTAAAAAGACCAAGCTCTAATATGATATTATATCAAATTTGACAAACTATTATAGATAAGATCAAGAAATTATGAAATATTATAAAAAAATAAAAAAATAAATAAGTCTTATTATAAAGCAATGTAATACAAGAACAAAAACAAGACTAGAAGGTCCAAATTAGATCATAAGACATGTGTTGTCAAGACTAAAGAGCTCCTTAATCTTGACACTTGTATATATTAGGAATTAGGAAGCTTCTAAATAGCTTCTTATAGAAGGCTTTACTCTCAAAGCATTTAAAGATACTTTTTGAGTGGCTTCTTTATTGTTTCAATATAAAGCAATCTTAAAAACTTTCTAAAACTATCAAAAATCTTCAAGAATCTTTTAAAACATTTTAAAATCTCTTCTAGATAGATATTTGTGATAATAATGCATGACTATCTTTCCTACAATCTTTGTCATATCAGAATTTGATATACACATAGTGGTTACAAATCTATAATTTAAAAGAATTACATATATAATATAAGTAGCTCTTGCAAAGTGAAAAAAAGATAAGTTTGGTCTTATAAAAGCCTCTTCATAGTCAACAATTTTGAACATCTTATCATATTATGACGAATATAAGAAAATGAACGATAAAAAATTAACTAGTTATTATAAATATATGCCATATTTTTTAGTAGAAAAAAATAAACTTATAAATTGGATTTGCTGTTGTAAAGATGAGTAAATAAATATCAATCTAGCTCTCATTTGCAAGAAAGAAGAAAACTTATATAAAATATTCAATATTCTAAAAAAATAAAAATCTAAGTTTTTGAATAGCTGAATGGTATGTTTCAAGAAGCATAACAGATTTTATCACTTCTCCTTACATGGAGAAAGCAAAAATGCAAATGCAATGGCAATAATAGCTTAGTTGCTTAAGTTAAAAGAATTGATTGTATAATATAATCTAGATAATATTTTTAATATAGATAAATTTAAAATATTCTTTAATATGGCACTAAATAAAAGAATAGCCAATTAATGTATTGAAGGTAAAAAATAAATTAAGAAATATATTTTTATTATATTTATGGCCAATGCTTTGAAAATTGAAAAATAAGATTTAGGATTTAGAATTTGACAAGGTTTAAACATAAGAAGATGTTACTAGAGTGTTTCTTTAATTTGCCATACAAAAACAATGTGATATGCTAAACATTTGATGATTCCCTTAGTCTTGCTAATGCCAACATTGCTAAATTTAAAAAAAATTTGAAAATTATAAAAATTACAAAGCCAAAATTGTATAAGAAACTACTTACCATATTGCATGTAACATTCTAAGAATTTAAATATATCAATGTCACTATTAACATCAATTTACAAACCTACTGTGACCTATACAAAGTTCAAGATTAAATCCGTATAGAATATAACAAGTCGTTGAAGATCACAATTATCAACCAATACTTTTATAAAATATAGCTTGCATCAACATACTCTTATAATAAGTAAATTATAAATAAATTATTTATATCAATAATAAAATATTTCAAAATTAATATATTATCTTTTACATATGCCAAGACATATTGGGAGATATAATATATTAACTCTATCTCTTTTATTATACTTCTCATTGTCACAGACATACTTTAAGCCATTATTAGAATTTTTTGTAGTCTTCTAGAATCTTCTATAGTTTTTTAGAATCTTGTAGAATCTTCTAAAATCTTCTTTAGTCTTTAAAAATATTCTAAAATCTTCTTCAAGCTTCTAGAATATTTTAAGATACTCTTAGGATCCTCTGGATCTTCTTCAACCTTCTAAAACCTCCTGTAGACTTTTTAGAATCTTCCACAATCTTCTTCAAGTTTCTAGAATATTTTAAGATACTCTTAGAAAGTCCAATAGGACATAAGGCCTCATAGTATAAATAAAAGGCAAGAATGGGGAGCATCTCAATCTTGCCAACACAAGTCTTGGAGCAATCCAGAGTGTTGCCTTGTTCTTGATATTAATCCAATTTCTTATTTTTGATCTAATTCCGATTCTTATCCATTTAGTTCTTTGTTTTTGAAGTTATTCTAATTTTGATTTCTTCTCTTTGGTTCTTGGCTAACCTGCTATCTTGCATCCTTGTCAGTTTGGCAAGATTGACTTATATAATCATATCAGAGCTTAGATCTCTTGATAGAGAGTGGATTATCCCTCTTCAAAATACTATTGCGTTCTACTGAAGTGTGGACTACCTCCCTTTAGACTGATATGCTTACTTGTTGTAGTTGATTTTTTTTTGGAAAGAGTGGATTACTCCTTTCTTAAATTATATCACTACATTTTAGAAGTTGCAGATTACCCTCCTCTAAACTAATTATTTAAAAGTATTCCTTTTAGTATAGAAAATGTTAATGGCTTATCAATTTTTTTTTTTTTAAGATAAAAATAGATCAGGTTAATGGAAGTGCATCCTCACAAACAAAGAATAGAGTGGCAACTCTTCTAAAACTTCAAGTCCTATTGGATACAATATGAGAAGAAATGGCATTTAATGCAAAAAAGAACCGCAAATGGAACAAGTATTTGAACAAACTAAGTAAGAGATTCATAACTTACAACAAGAGATTATTCAATTAAGAGAAACAGATGGTAGATAAGCTATACACACAACTTCTCTAGAAGTTCCAACGGTTATCATAAAAGAGCCAAAAGCTAGTATGCATGATAAGTTTGATGGAATAAGATCCAACTTTCGAGGGTTTGTACAACAAGTGCGACTTTATTTATGACTATATTCTTCTCGTTATCTAGATGGATTCACTCAAGTTACTTTTGTGGGCACCTTTTTATCAAGAAGTACTCGATCATAGTTTGTACCTCTATTGGAAAAGAATTTTCCGATTCTATACAATTTAGAAGCTTTTATGGAAAGATTTATTATTATATTTGGAAACAATGATCGAGAGAAGGTGGCAGAGAAGAAGATTCAAAATCTACGACAAGCGCAACATTCAACTGCAACTTATGTTGTAAAATTTCAACAACTTACTTGTGATCTTGATTAGAATGATAAGGCTTTTATGACTTGATTTTGTTATGGCTTAAAAAATGATGTAAAGAATTTATTGATCATGATGCCAAGAGTTGAAAGCTTAAAGGAACTCATAGCTCAAGCTATTATTTGTGACAATCGCCTATTTGAACTATGACAAGAAAGGTGATCAATCAATAATATTTATCAAGGTACGACTGCTACATCTTTAAGAGTATTGAAAAAGCCATTAACATATTTTGAATCTATATAGATTGATGCAACTCAATTCAAGCCATTAACACCAGTGGAAAAGATTAGACGTCAGCAAGAGAATTTATGCCTATATTATGGAAGATCCAATCACAAGGGAGCAAATTGCCCAAATAAGTCTAAAGAATTCAAGGCACAAGGTATAATATCTGAATTAGAAAGGTCAAAAAATGAAGACGTCCAGCCATAGTAGGGACCTTATAGTTGGACACATCCAAATCTAAAGCACCAAAAAAAAGTCTCTTTTTACCACCGGATCCAATATCTTGTTTTATACTTCTTGTATATATAAGAACCTTGAAAGAATTTTTTTTTGCTAAAGTCCTTTTAGATACTAGAGCCTCAACATGCTTTATGGATAAGGATTTTGCAACGAGGCACAATCTACTACTTGTAAAGAAGATCCATCTTGTACCCATTGAAATCATTGATGGACATGTAAAAGTTTAAGAAAGAGTTACTTGGAGTTTAACCATAGTAAGTTTCTAATAGTCAAAAGTCAACTAGGGATTAAGTGGCGGCTAGGGTCTTGACAGGCGGTTAGGTTTAAGGTCTTGACAGGCGGCTGGATTTAGGGTCTCGTTAGGCGGCTGGCTTTTAGATGAATGTAGATGAAGCCTATGTACTTTGGATGTGAACTCCACTTATAAGTAAAGGATGTTGGAAGTGAGAGCCATCTCATTCCGCACTTCTCTTTCTGTGCAACCTTGCTGATGCTAAGTGTTGTGGCTTCATACTTCTAGTTCTTTAACAGGTTATGGGCCCACTCACATTTGCTTGTGAGTTTTAGAAGTTTTATGAAGTCTTTGTTGTTGTGCGGAATAGGTCTTATGGTGTTTGCTAATGTTAGAGTTTGTATGATCTTAGCTTATGTTATGACAAGAGGAGGTTCTGATTTGTAAGCTTAGAGATCTCTAACATTGCTTTGTGGGTTCTTATCTCCTTGGATAGTGAGTTTAAGACCATTGTGAAAGACCTTGATAGTGTCTTTATGTGTTATTGAAACTGTTTCATTAACCTTCTGCATTTCATTAAATAGTGAGTTGAAAGAGTGAAAGAACTTGATTGAGAGGTTCATAAGAGTGCATATAGTGATTAGAAGCTTTAGAAGATCACTTAAGAGTGCTTTGAGTGAGAAATCACTCTTTTGTTCACAAGAGGATATTCTGAGTTTCTGCTAGTGCAAATTTGTGATTTTAGATCACATAGGAACTTCTTTTCTCAATATTCTTTGATACACTACTTCTTAGAAATGGCTTCTAGTGAGGGTGAAGGTTTGAGAGTGATTGAGAAGTTTAGAGGTGACAATTTCTATCACTGGAAGGTGAAAATGGAGCTTTTGTTGGCATCTTTGGACCTTTGGGACATTGTAGATGAAAGTGAAGACCCTCCATGCATAGATGCAAGTATTAAGGAGAAGAAGGACTTTAAAAGACGTGAAAAGAAGGCTTTTGGCATGATTGCCACAAATGTGGATGAAGCCAACTTTTCACACATTATCCATTGCAAAGGACCAGCGGAAGCATGGAAGACTCTTTGCAACATTTATGAGAGCAAGAACTTGTCCAACATCCTTTTTACAAGGAGGAAATTCTTCACTTGCAAGATGGAAGAAGGTGAAGACCTTATGGCTCACGTCAACAAGGTAAAGGCTCTTGCAAATCAACTAGCTATTGTTGACAAACCTTTAGAAGATGGTGATATTGTCATGACCTTGCTCATGAGCCTTCCGGAGTCTTATAACTATCTTATAGTAGCATTGGAGTCCATCAAGTTGAAGGAGCTTACAATGGACTATGTGACGGCAAGACTTGCACATGAAGTGACCAAAAGGAAAGAAAAGGAGCATCAAAGTGAAGACACGGCTCTCTTCTCAAGACAAGGTAAAGGTACCTATTCAAACCAACGTGACAATAAAAGGAGTAATGTGAAAACTTGCTTCATTTGCGGAAAATCAGGTCATTTTGCAAGAAATTGCTACAAGGCCAAGAAAGGAGACAGAGAGAATGCTAACAATGCGCATGATGAATTTGGAGGAGATGACTTTGCATTCATGGCAAGTGAAGGCACTTCTATGGCTGCCATGTCTAAGTGGATTATTGATTCAGGTGCTACCAAGCACATGACTCCATACAAGTGTTCTTTTAACACTTATGAAGAAATTCCAGTAACAAATGTTTGGTTAGGAGACAATGGCATGGTACAAGCTGTTGGAATTGGCTCCATTATGGTGGAGATTGTTGTGAAGAATGAAACCAAGAGGATCAGATTGAAAGAAGTCCTACATGTGCCAAAAATGAAGAAGAATCTTCTTTCGGTGAGCAAACTTGTGTCAAGTGGTTGTAAGGTTCAATTTGATATGAATGGATGTTTTGTGAAGACATTGGATGGAGATAATGTTTTAAAGGGCTTTAGAGATGGCAACCTTTACATTCTCAATTGTAAGAAGGTGAATGGAGTTGAAGTAGCAGCATTTGCTGAATTTCCAAAAGATGAAGACAAGTTTGGAATTTGGCATCAACGCCTTGGTCATTTGAATGCCAAAAGCATGAAGGAGCTCAAATCTATGGTAGTTGGCTTAGATCTTGGTCAATCATACAACAATTCCACGACTCTAGCTTGTGAAGGTTGTATTCAAGGCAAGCAACAAAGGGCCTCATTTCCAAGTGGAGTAGCAACACGAGCGAGCAAGTTGTTGGATATTGTGCATTCAGATGGTTGTCGACCTATGAAGACACCATCAATTGGAGGAGCAAGGTACTTTGTCACATTTATTGATGATTTTTCAAGAAAGGTGTGGATTTTTATCCTTAAAGCCAAGAGTGAGTGTTTCTCAAGATTTAAGGAGTTTAAGGCACATGTGGAAAAGCAATGTGAATGCAAGATCAAGGTATTACGCACAGACAATGGTGGTGAGTATTTGTCAAAGCATTTTGATGAGTACTTGAAGATTCAAGGTATTGTAAGACAAATGTCTACTCCTTACACTCCACAACAAAATGGAGTTGCTGAAAGAGCAAATCGCACCATTGTGGAGATGGCAAGGAGTATGCTTCATTCTCAAAATCTTGGATATGAATTTTGGGCGGAAGCTGTGGTGAATGCAGTATACACAAGAAATAGGTGCCCTATAAGTGCACTCACATCAATGACTCCATAAGAAGCTTGGAGTGGGAAGAAACCTTGTGTTTCACACATGAGGACATTTGGATGCATTGCTTATGCAAAGATACCAGATTGTATGAGGTCCAAGCTTGAAGCAAAAGGTACAAAATGTGTATTTGTTGGATATTGTGAAGGTACGAAGGCATATAGGCTAATGTGTTTGGATACCAAGAAGATCATCGAAAGTCGTGATGTTGAGTTTATTGAGCATAAGAGTGCTTATGAGCACTTGGAGATGTGTCCAAGTGGGAGTAATGGTGTGTTTGTGGACACATCTTTAAATCTAGCAAAGAAAGAAGAAGAAGATGAAGACAATGAAGATAGTGGAGACATGAATGAAGGTGAAAAGCTAAAGAAGATGGAGAAGAAAGTCTCTTTGATTCCTAAGACCAGCAGTGAAGGAAATGAAGATGTTGAAGATGATGATGATGAGGAGTATCAACCTTTGAGTGAGAAAAGACAAAGTTTAAGAAAGAAGAAGCTTGGAAGAGTGGTTGGAGTACATGAAGGTGAATCTTCTTCAAATGAAAGGAGATATCCTATAAGGGAAAGAAGACCACTTGGTGAATGGTGGAAGAACCATATTTTTCCTCAAGTAAGTGAAGAACATGCCAATGTTGCACTCTTTGCTGATCCATTGTCTTTATGTGATGCAATGAAGTCCACTGATGCTATGAAGTGGGAGAAGGCTATGGAAGAAGAATATAAATCTCTGATGAACAATAGAACATGGGAATTGACTCAACTTCCACCAAATCGATCTTCTATTGGTTGTAAGTGGGTATTTAGAACCAAAAGGGATGCAATGGGCAATAATGTGAGATATAAGGCAACATTAGTTGCCAAAGGATATTCACAAGTTACTGGTGTTGATTTCAATGAGACATATGCTCCCGTGGCTAAATTCACCACTATCAGAACCATTGTGGCAATTGGGGCAGCAATGGACTTGGAGATGCATCAAATGGATGTGAAGACGGCTTTCTTGAATGGAGAGTTGGAAGAAGACATCTATATGGATCAACCTCAAGGATATGTTGAAGAAGGCAAACAACATCTTGTTTGTAAGTTGAAGAAATCCTTGTATGGACTCAAGCAATCACCAAGGGCATGGTACCAACGGATTGACACATTCTTTGTGAATGAAGGGTTTATAAGGAGTGAAGCAGATCATTCCATGTATGTGATGCAATCTCAAGAGTTCCTATTGATTGTAATCCTTTACGTTGATGATTTAATCATCTTGGCTAACAATGTGAAAAAGTTGAATTGGATGAAGGCCATATTAGAAAAAGAATTTGAAATGAGTGATTTGGGAGAACTTCACTATTGCTTAGGAGTGGAGTTCATAAGAGATCGTGAAAACAAGACCATTACAATGAGTCAAAGCAAGTACATTGAAGAAGTGTTGAAGCGATTCAACATGGAGGAGTGTAAGCCCATTGGAACACCTTTGGAGGCAAATTTGAAGTTGATGAAGCTCACGGATGAGGAGTTTGCTGAAGTTGAAGGTGAGATGCAAAGTATTCCATACAAGGCAGCAGTTGGCTCACTTATGTATGCAATGGTGGCCACAAGAGTGGATCTTGCATATGCGGTGAGTGTTGTGAGCCAACACATGTCTAAGGCTGGACCTTTGCATTGGGCAACGGTAAAGAGGATATTGAGGTACTTAAAAGGTACTAAAGACTTCAAATTATGCCTTGGTGGTAAGAACATTGATTTGCAAGGTTATTGCGATGCGGATTGGGCTGGAGATGTAAATGATAGAAGATCCACAACAGGATATGTGTTCTTTATTGGAGTGGGAGTCATTTCATGGAATTGCAAGAGACAACCTACCATTGCAAGATCAACCATGGAGGCTGAGTATATGGCAGCAAGTCATTGTGCAATGGAGGCTTGTTGGATAAGGCAACTCTTAGAAGACATTGGATTAGTGCGAACAAAAGCAACTCCAATAATGTGTGACAATCAAGGATGTCTTGCATTTGCCAAGAATCCAAAGCACCATTCAAGAACGAAGCACATTGATATTCAACACCATTTCATACGAGAGAAGATTGAAGATGGTATAATAGGTATGAAGTATTGTACTACAAAAGAAATGCTTGCTGATGTACTTACAAAGGCATTAGTGAAGGATAGACACCACGAGTTGATAAAGGCATTAGGCTTAAAAGCCTTTTGACAATTAGAAAAGTGGGAGTGTTAAAGTTTAAGAAAGAGTTACTTGGAGTTTAACCATAGTAAATTTCTAATAGTCAAAAGTCAACTAGGGATTAAGTGGCGGCTAGGGTCTCGACAGGCGGTTAGGTTTAAGGTCTTAACAGGCGGCTGGATTTAGGGTCTCGTTAGGCGGCTGGCTTTTAGATGAATGTAGATGAAGCCTATGTACTTTGGATGTGAACTCCACTTATAAGTAAAGGGTGTTGGAAGTGAGAGCCATCTCATTCCGCACTTCTCTTTCTGTGCAACCTTGCTGATGCTAAGTGTTGTGGCTTCTAACTTCTAGTTCTTTAACAGGACAAAACCTTGCATCAAGAGATGTTGTCAAAGAAATCTAACCGTTGGAAGTGATACTAAAAGATCAAGTATCACAAATTGTTTTCAACATCATTAGATGTCCGATAAATCCTATCGTCATTGGACTTCTTTGATTTGAATTACATAATCTTGATATTGATTGGAGTACGTAGAAGATTTTTTCAAGATCCACACATCAAAAGAAGAAACGAGGTACTATTCTATTCCTTAAAACTAAAGCATTTATACAAGCAGCAAAAAAAAAAGATGCATTTGTATTCTATGCTATTCCAATGAAAGATCCAACGGAGCAATCGAAGCAGGAAAATCCTAGTCAATATTGCGACCTAGAAGACGTATTTGAAAAGAAAAAAATAGACATATTATCCAAACATCGTTCTTATGATTGTACAATCAAATACCAAGATGGAGGTCAACTTCTATTTGGTCAAATTTATAATCTATCACAAATGAAGCTTACAGCCTTGCAAGAATATATTGATGAAAATCTAGCC